>JAQGAA010000474.1:0-22292 GCA_034696425.1 Isotoma viridis
TCTGATGTGATGGTGGCAATGATGATGATGTTGATGATGATGAATAAGCATAGGAAAAAAGGTAGAGGTGATATTATATTGAGTTAACCGAAAGCTTCTCTGTCAGTCTAAAGATTTAAAAGGACTCATATGCATAATATAGAGTATCTATCTATCTTTAGTAGAATGAGTAGTGAGGTGTGGATGAGTTTGTATGGAGATCGAACCATGAAATCGTGAGAGAGTGAAACTGGCTGATGATATGATGGAACGTGCCATAATTACTGGTAGCATCAATGAATGCATAGTTGTTTGTTACAAATGCGGCCTTTTACATTTGCTACATTGAATTGCTTGCTCCTCACTAACTGCAAAACTACTAACTAGAAAACTGAGGATTGTGGTGGTGGTGATGTTGGAAATGTCATGCATGGCACATGAAAATTGTTGTACTAGTAGAAAAGTTTATTTTGTAATAATACTAAGTTAGTTTTGTACTAATGTGGCTAGTTGATGCCTGCCTGGTTGGTTGACTGATTCTGTGCTTTTTCTTTATTTTCAACTCTGTCTAAATGATATATGCATATTTGTACTCATGATGATCATACTAATTTAACCATATAATAGACATATATTATATCCATCCCGTTCTCGCACCTTTTCTCCCTTCAGTTTTATTTAAATGCATTAGCCTCGGTCTTAATGAGGAGATCCACCTAGTTGCCTAATGCTTGTACACATGCAATAATAATCAAATAACACCCACGGACATTTCGTCCTCTTTTATAATAATAAAAACCCAACATACCTCTTCCCTAATACATTTACACACAGATACACACAACTCACATATAATTGTAATAATAATATGTCATGATGTATGAAACTCTTTTCAGAAACTCATTTATTTCAGATTTTACATTAAATCCAACTACTAATCATATTGCCAACAAACATCATTTTCATTTCACACTCCTCCTAGTTTTAAGAGTCTTTTTCATACATTTTATTATTATTACTAACAAACTTAATAATAATCTATACGGCTATGCAATATTATTATTATTATCATCATCACCCTGTTGTATCACCTACCTGACTAATGTCGTGATAATTTCTCTCGTTTGCATTTTACCAACACTTATAAATATGCACGTATATGCTTAAATTGTCCACAGATTAGCCACACTATAATATACAAACTCGGTGAAGATGATTTTTATTCCACGCTTGGCCTCTTTGTTGTATTCCTCTTTGCCAATGATGATACTATTATTATATTATGAGCATTTATAGCATCATCACATACAGAATTGCTTACATTGCTTGCATTCTTTTGCCAAAAAGCCAACACACAATCAACGACCTAATAAAAGTTTACATCATAATTTTTCTCCTTATCCTAGTAAACCTACTCATTTTTTATGTTAACTTGAGATCCTAGTTTAAGCTATTATAATCTATTAAATGATGAAGTAGCTTGATGAATGATAAAATAAAAAATGGATATATAGTACAATCCATAATAATAATAATAAAAATAAAGAAACAAGAATGCATCGTTTATCTCTTCATGTTCATACCGCTTTGGAGTGCAAAATAAAATAAAAAATTCAGACAGAGTATCATATTATCAAATAATTTTTTTTATTATTATTGCAAACTTATATGTACCGTTGAGGGCTGAGCTGAGACTTTAAGAAGAAACTGCATGGCTAATAAGAAAAAGAAAGAGAGTAATAATATTACAATAGTAATAATAAATGAACCCTTCTCAAGTTTTCTTCTTTCAGTCAATAAAACATGTAAACTGATAAAATGTTCTGCCATCATGATTGCTTACGACCAGAAAGAGCTTTTTTCCCTCTGACACTAAAACTAACTTTATCGGGTAGAATATAATAAGAGTTTACCTCTGAATATATAACTATATATATATTTCTGTTTATATATGGCCATAATAGGTTAAGTAAAGTTAGAAGATGATTAGAAACAATACTCAAGTGGTTTTTTAGACGAATACTTAATTCATGAAGTAGAAAAAGTTGTTGTTTTTTATACTAATTGCATCTACTAACTATTAATACTATTATCTATTACTGATAGAAATGTCTGCACAAATAAAGATGCAAGTGATTGTGGTTAAGTGTATAGGATGGTATTAGGTATTATTGTTATTATTATAATACAAAATATAACATTCATCCTTCTTCAAATTTTATTGGACTTGTTATGGAATTATAGAATAAAAAAAGGGTACTTTTCAACACTCCATGGCCACAGAAGACTGCCTATGAATTTAGGAAAGCATATACACAAGTTGTCTAGTAATATTTGGGTAATGCTCAAGAGTGTACAATGGCAGTAAAACTCATCTTGTTCAGTGTGAAAACATAAAATACACAAAGGCCAATGCTGCTATAATATAACATTTTGTAGATTATCACAACTCTGTTGGTGTTGTTGAACTGTAAATGGATAAAACTGACAGAGATAGAGGTGTGATGAATTGCGAGATGTTGTTTTTTGAAATCCTTTTGTAACGCTCAAGATGCAGAAGACCAAGCAAGTAAGTCATATCATAACAGAGTGTGTAAAATGTATGCAATATTATTTTTTATAAGTTATACACATGTCTCAAGTTATAGTTTTATCATAAAGTTCAAGAAGGGAGAAATCATCGCATGAAAAATATATCAAACACCCAGCCACCTAATACATTCGGCATCAGTCATCCCGAGAAAGTGAGAAATCAAGTAGGTACACAAGATCATCATGTAGCCAAGGTAGAGAGAGAGAGTAGATCTACGCAAAATGCTATGTGAATCTAGAAATGTGATGTGGGTATGTAAGTTGCGAGTTGAGAAATGAAAATCCAAGAAGTTTATTCATACAAATCATATTTCTTCTTCCTGGAACGAAGTAGTAGTAGTGGTGGTGGTAGTAGGCACTTGAACCGTAAACTAAAAACTCTGAAACTTGTCCCTACACAGTGTATCTTTGCATTATATAAGATCATTCATAATAACCTAACACTATGATAATATCATCCACTGTTTGAAAAACCAACCCTACTAATACCAAATAATATTTTGTATTCTTCTAGATCTATTCATACCCATATATTCATACAGACTATATGGGTACTAAAAGGACCAAACACAGTTCAGAAAAAAAACTTACACCATTTCAAATGCCAAAGTTCTAGGCTGTCTATCCATCTGAAATGTGTGTGCATATCCGATCTGATGTCCGATGACGGTAAGAATGCCGACTACTGATCTTGAGTGAGTAAAGTAAAAGTAAGCCAACAAAGGATGTAAATGGAATGATGCAAATTTTTTGGTCGTTGTTGAATCTTCTGAAATGAAGGTAACTTTATTCCACACTCTGAGGGATATAAGGGTGTATATAGGCAGGAAGATAGGGATAAATAAAGAGAGAGAGAGAGAGAGAGCCCAAGAGATGTTGAAGTTTTAGAGGAAAGATTGTGTTGTTAGTAAGAAAAGAGTAAGAAGAAGGCACGTTGAAAAATAAAAAGTGGATGGGAATGGATTTGACTGTTTGCTTCTGTAAACAAAGTCCAGTCTTCTGTGTGAACGACATATTCAACATTTCACACCGGCGTTTACTTAAGGCTCTCTACTACTACCCCTGATGCCCTGTTTGGCCGTTCTACTCTTATTTTTAGTTTCTAAAATATTGTGACCATCTGTCTCTAACCCCTTGTGCATATCTAGGGGTATATACATATGCTCTCTTATAAATATGTTTTGATGCGATAGATTAAGATGTGTTTCCATAGTTTTTGTAACTTAAGGTACTATATATAATGTATATGATGGAATACTAGAAGAGAGGAAAAAGATATTTATTTTTCCCTGATTTCCCTTTTGACAACATATACAATATCGTAGTTCATGTGTCCATCCATGAATATATTATCTTTGGTTTATTATGAGAAAGTCTTTTGGATAACATGAAAGCGTTTGTATTGGAGTTTGATTCCAGGCAAAATAACTTAAGATTGTTAGCTCCTAGTCGAAAAAGTTCTTGCAACATAGTTTCATCTAGTTCCTAGTTACGCCTAAATGGTTACTAGGGATCAATTTCTTTTATTTCAGAAGTTGGGGTAAATTGACCGCAATTAAGAATACATGGATGATTTTATGTGTTATGTTCTTGGTTGTTGACGTGATTTTTTGTATCCAACCAACTGCGTCATATAGTGCGTCCCTAAAGAGCCTCTATACGTAAACGACTAGATTGAGGGGATGACCACAATAGAGTGTAAGTAAAGGATGCTCTGTACTATTTCATTAATTTATATTTAATAAAAATATTTTCGCTTCTCCAGGCTTAACAAGTAATAAATTATATGAGCCAGATTCAATAAATAACTTTGTTGGAAACAAACAATCCGTCAAACTATACAAATACGCAGATGTTCACAGGGAGATTCTGCATCCAATCCGCTTTTGTTGCGTGTATAAACAATGAGACAAATGGGATTAATATATCTCGAGCTATTTTTTTAGTTTGTTATATAAGTATGAATGCTATATAATATAGCTTATTACTCTAACCTTTTATCCTCACCGAATGAATCCAACACAAAAAGGAAAGTATTAAGGAATATAAATTTGCCACAGGAAAGGATAATGTTCTTTTCTCCTAGTATTATTACCCGGTGTACACATAAGCAAACCTAATTAAGGTGAAAAGGATGAGATGACATTTTTTTGCTAAGAATAAAGCAACGAGTTTCTTCTTCGGGATAAAAACAACCCGTACCACTATTACCACTTTACCACTATAAATCTGATGATGATGATAATAAAGCTATTGTCTCCTTGGCAAGTGTTGATCAATGGAAATAAATGAATATGAATGAGTTGTTTGCGGAAAGGTGTTTCTATTCTGTGAAACAATAATGATTTCTATGCTCCACCTTTGCCCTGAGCTCTGAATATCATTATTATTATTATTCTTATCTTATCTTAGAGATATACATGATTTTTATATGAGTTTTCTGGGTGATGATAGTTTGTCTTTATTCGTCTTTCTCTACTACTTTGCCCTTCATTTATTAAGTTCTCCACAATGCTTAATGTTTGTTTCCACTGCTACTGCTTTTTGGATGGAGATGTGATGTGATGATGAAAAGGGAGAGGATGGTTAAAAAAAGTACTGGTAACAGTGTTTTAGTCCTTAGAAGTGGAGTTTGGAGTGAACATGATGGCAGATGAGAAGTCACATTTGCATCTTTACTGGAAGGCAGCTCTCAGCGTTTATTTACACGCTGTGTGTGTGTTTACAAGGAGTAGATAGGGTTTCAGGGAAAATATTTCACAGGGAAAGAGAAAGAGACCGTAGAGGCAAATAAGTAAAACTGAAGCTGTTTCTATTGCTTCTACTTCTACTCTGTGTAGTAAAGATAAACAAGCAAGCAGCAAGGAGTAGAAGAGAGTTTACCACTAAACTATGACTTACTTACTGGAAACATCGATGAACAAACTTAGATTCTGGTTAAAAATACACGAGAAACCGATTGTACTTGCTTACGTACCCTAGAGAGAGGAAATTATATGTATTTGTTTTTAAGAGAAATACAACAGAAACAGTATAGTTTCTAACTATTGCATATTGCATTGGATTGATAAAACAAACCTGGACAAAGTCTTTTCGCTCTTTCACTATTTCAAACACATTACATTACAAATTTTACAAACAACATTTAGGTATTTATGTTTGGACCTATTCTTCCCAAAACATGGTAACTTAAAATAAAGGGGTTCCTTAGACTATGAGTACTTTTAAAGTTTTAACTCCTATTTGATAATAGAGTTAATACTTCCTTTTACTAACCAATGCATGGAAATACCCCTAAGGATCAAGTTGGACACAATGATACTTACACATAAAAGAAAACATAATATACAAAAACAAGCTATTGCTTACAATAAGAGGAAAGGTTTACACGAAATAAGAAATGAATATACTATAACCCTACGCAAAGGAAGATAAACAAGTCAAAGATCACCCTTCAATGCAAACCAAGCAGTAGAAACCAAGACAGGGGAAATTTACTTCTACATAGATTGAAAAAGAAAAGAGCAAAAGGCAAGTGCAATAATAAGTGTTGTATATCGGTTTCTTTTATCCAAGAAAGGAAAGATCTTATGTGATGTGACCCTGCTGACTTGACTCTCTTTTAGGTTCCAAACCTTCCAACTAAACTCTTCAATATAACACCACCACCATTTTTACTTACTATAAAGCATCCTTGACTCACCAACAAGCCAACAACTATCACGGTCGTCGCGGTCTCAACAAACACGACAAAAATTGGAGGACTCGACAAAAGATCTTATCTGTTAGAAACTAACCTTAAGAGCTTGTATCAGTAGGTAGTATCAAATGCTAGTCAGCAGTACGAAAAAACATTCATTTGATATCGCCTCTCTTACACATACATATACACTTTCATGCAATTCCATGCAACATCATTCGTTTTTTTTTACTTGGTGGAGAAAGTAAGAAAGAAATGAATGGAGAGAGAGAGAGAGAAAGCGAAAAAAAGTGGATGAAGATTGGATGAGCCAGTTAAAGTCAACCTCAACCTCAAACTGACAGCCAGAAAGGAGTGGAAGAGAGGATTCAGTAAATGGTAGAAGAAGACAGACACACTCGGGATAATACTTAACTTTTAGCCGATACTCAATACACCACAGCAGGACATACACACACCCATGTCATATATCTTTAAACCCAAACTTTACTTTAACAGATGATATCCAATATATTATGCAGTACCTAGGTACACTACTGTACTCAGTTTACTACAACAATTTGATCATATGTATGATAAGATAGAGTTAACAGTGATACAGAGGAACATACATAGCTTCACATCATTCGTGTTACCTAGATTCTATATATAGAGAAAGTATATGTACAAGAAAAAGGGGACTTTTACTTTCACTAAATAATAGTAAGTAGTTGTCGTCAGTGGTGGCTGTTGGGGTCTGGGTCATTTGAAACAGTCCAAAGTAACTATGGGCAGTAGTAGTAGTAGTAGTAGGTGGATAGTGATAGGAGATAGATAGATCGGAAGAATAATCTGTACAATCAGTGGACTCATGTGAATCGACCAGTTGATGACGGGGAATCCGATTATGCTCAGCCAGAGCTACTGTACATACTGTGTTGATGTTGATAGTATATAACTACTACTACTGTCTTCTTTAGTAGCATCGTTATCTTCTATCAGTGGTCTGTCTGTGGTTTATTTTTTGCAAATTCAGCAAACAGTTTACTCTAACAAATAATGCCCACTCACATTTTCAAAGCTGCCCGAAATGACTACAGGCCGCAATAATTTACAGATGCTTCCCTTTATTCCCTTTTCTTCCCTTTAGGAAAGAATAAAACTAAAGCTATTTTGTCTATTTCCTTCTATTATTATGTAGAGGTTGTTTTTGATAGTTTTGATACTAGGCCCTAATATATTATATAAGACTATGCTTTCTCGTATATTCATTACTTGTTTTGTGTTCTTTGTCAACTCCAAAGTCACTTTTGAGTTAACTATTAAGTAGTGTTTGTGGTTTATGATTCTTGTTTTGCCTTGGATCCTATAATCCTATTCCTATTTATTACATACTGCTGGATGATAATATTTCTCTATTCTTGCTGCTTTCTTTTTTCTTTAAGAATTGTACACTTGTGTATGTTTATTCCTATTCAATGAGTATGTGGCCAAAAAAACATTTTTAGGACAAGCACGCTTTGCATTATTTATGCTGGGTAATTTTGGTCCTTGAAGAGTTAAATGGTTGGTCGACTTTGCAAATCAATTTTGCTTGCAGTAAAAAGTTTCATTTAGCTTTTTTTGTAATGTTTTATCATTTTTTTATTAGTATGTTATTACTTAATTGTATAATCATTTACTTACTACATCAGAAAAATGTAATAAATGATTTATAATGAAATGAACAAATGAACAATGCAAATATAATACAAATAACCTAATGATGAGTCTTAAAACCATATATTTCATGCACTTAAACTTGCCTTGCATTTATAAATAAAAAATAAGCTTATTTTAAAAACACTACCAAGTTTATTCCAACCAAACTCTGTAACAATACTAAATTTCTCAATATATCTGACATGTACAAAACCAAAAAGAAATATTAAATTTAATAAAAAAATTTGCAATAAAGAAAATATACACATAGCCTTGCTTACCTCGTCTCATGAAATATCTGGAATATTAATCTTTCACCAGTTCTTAACTCTTCCAGTGAAAACCCACTCCACACTCAGTCTGAAAAAAGTATTTAATTGAAGTTTATCACAAACAACATACTCTAGACATATTATTCTAACACTCTCTACTACTACTGCAGATTTCAAAGTCAAAGTCACCCGTTTTAGAAAATCACAAACACACACTATCAATGATCCTAGTCAAGAAACTAAAGCAGGGACTGTTGCATGCATGTCTCTCAAGTTATTTGTCATATACCCCAAATCCCAAATGCATGAAGAAAGTACATAAACGACACAATAAAACCATACATGAATATACTCTGTACAGTCTAGCTTTCACTCACTCCAAAGTAAGGTTCTAGTAGTAAGTAGTACACAAGTCTCATTGAGTTTTGATCTCAGAATGTGATAAACACGTATAATCTGGAGAAAGTGCCTATATGTAGTATAAAATTTTAATCCATTAATGTATTTAATATTATATATGTTGTTGTATGGTGACATGTATGTAGTGACGGTGAGTTCGTCCTTGCTAGCTTGTTGCGGTTACTGGGGTCGCGTGCCACCAGCAGTCACTTGTTAAACTTTAGTAGTAGACTGCAAAAACTACTAAATAGAATGAGATGATGGTAGTAGTAGTAATAATAGTGGCAAAGTTATATAATAAAGTGTGTGTGTGTGTACTGGCCCGGCAGGGTATCGTATCCGTCCATTTATATTAGGTTATGGTTCAGTTGGTTGGAGCTACTCTTCTGGGATGAATGAATGAGGTGTTGAAAGGACTTAGTGTCGAGATAGGATCAGGAATTTTGTGATGATGTGCTCAACTGGACAAGTGGCTGCTAATAGCTTTAGACGAAGATACAATGGAGGAGACAAGCTGTCTACCATTGCCTTTGCTTGCCATACCAGTCAACTCTCTATCACCACTAACTTACTTAATAGCTACACAGTATGCGACTGTCTTTATCTCTTTATTTCTCCATTCTGGGGTAACATGTAATTTCTGAATTAAACCAGTGTAGATTCAGTCTCATTTTTTACTCTAATCTTCTTATATTATAGGAGATTTTGTTTGGAAGTGTCTCAAACTGATTGTTGTAGTTGTTGTACCTTTAAGTTGTGTTTTATATGAGTTGTACTTTTTAGTCAATTCAGTACATTATAAGGAGACAATGCTTGGGTTTTGGGGACTGAGTTTGTGGGGAGTAGGGGTGATGATATTGATGGGAAGATAAGTAGTATAAATACAAATTGTATAGAATTATGTAATGTGAATGTCCAAATAATTTGTAGTAGTACTTTTTAGTTTACACTTTCCTAACGGGTTTTAAAAGCAAGTGAGGCAGATTGAGACTTAAGGAATGTGCATACAATAACCCAAAAAGTATTCCATCCGACAGGACGACAGGTAGCAAGATGTTGGTTATTGAAGTGAAGATATAGTAAGTAGTACGATGCCTTATATTCAGAGTTGACTTTTGTAAGTTCCAAGGACTATAAAATTCAAACGTTAAGAGAAGCGTTGTAAACGATGAATTTTAACTAGAAATTTAGGGCTAGGAATAATGGTAGTGAATGAATGAGTGCGTGATTACTACTAAATAAGTTTAGTTTGACTGGTCTTGTTGTGTTGGCAGACTGAAAACAGATTGAGGAATGAAGCAATCTGGAAGTTAAAAGAAGTATGGGAAGTGAAGTAAAGCAAAGCAAAAGTGTAGTTAGTGAGAGGCAAGAGAGAACACATAATAAACAAAAATAATACCGCTTCGCTCTTTTCCACTCTTGGTTCGTTCGCTTTAATTGCCTCACAGAGCATATCGATCGTCAAACATGCCCCGTCCTAATCTCCCATACATGAATGCCCAAATCTTGTATACAATTAAAACATCTAGAAAGTACAGACCACTACTACTACTCAGTGGTTAGTACTTACTGACAAGTACATCTAAATACTTACAAAAATGCTAACTACGATAAACTAAAAACTAAAGATAAGTACAATGAACAACAAAAATCCCTTTCTATCAAACATCACCACCACCATCAGTGTGGCATTTATAAGAGTATTAACTGTAAAATAAAAGCTAGTAAAATATAGTGAAAGCATTCCTGAGGAGAAAACCTTGATGAAATGTAATATTATTATTAGCAAATGGCAATAATACAAAAGCAAAAACTCTCCTGTTATATCAGTTAGTGAGTTAGGTAATAATAATAATAAGCATTAAATTTGTATTATTTCTATGTTGGAGACTAGGAGACTTAAAAGCGTCTATCTAGCTCTTCTTCTCTGGAAGTAAAAGCAATAGCTGTAGTGTTGTATAGTTAGTAGTAATGGGTAGAGGTACTACAGTCTAAAAATGTTTTCCTAATCGATTCATTCTCTTTTCTACCCCTCAACTGAATTAAAAGTTTGACGAGGCACTAGTTTACAGCATGTATCTACTTATACTAGATGTAGGAGAGTGACTAAAATTGTATTTTATAAAAGGAGTAAGTCTCTCGTCTCCCTTCAGTATGTTATTGTTGGTTTGTTTAGGTTAGAGAAAAATAGATGAGTACCTACACTTTTAGAAGATAGGACAAATAAGCTTTGTATATAATTTTATATGTTGTTATATATTCCCAAAGAAAGGAGAAATGATATAAAAGTTGCTTAGTGCTTTCTATACTTATTTTTATAATAATATAATTCTTCTGCCTACTAACTAAGTAACAAACAGCCCTTCTCTCTTCGTCGGAGAAAAAAAAAACATAAAGCCTAAACACTAACTAACTCTAAACCAACAACACGTCTTGTTCCCTTCCTCCACAACAAAAACACAAGTTTGCCCCAAATGTTTTACCATGGAAGCAGAAAAGCAAGGATCTATCCGATCCGATTTTACCCACTTTTCGTCTAAAACAGACAACAACCCAATACAGTAGACCAGAAACTATGAGGAGTACATATATTCTTGGGTATCTTGTTTAGTACCCGAATGTATTTTTGCCCTTCTCCTTTTTAGAGAGAAAGTCTCCTGTTTCTTGTCTGTTAACAAACAAACTCATCTTCACTTAAACCATCCCATCACCCTCTTTTTGTTGTGGATTTTAATATACATTGAGTATATCTTCCTTTCAGCTTTGTTTTTATTTTTCTCTTATTTGTTTAACCAGCTTGTTAATAATAGCCTTAGCTAGATATTGTATTTTGCCATTACTTCTGTATAATATGCATTTATGCGTTGAAAAGTAAACTTGTAGAGACTTAATATATTTTAAACAGAGTCGTAGCTTAATCTAACCTCTGATTATGTATGAAAGGGCACTTTTGAAAAGAATACTCTTTATAATTATATCTTCATTAAAAGGAGACATTACCTTTGCATTAGATAGGATTTTGTGAACATTTTAAAAATGTCTGTTTTAAATTTCGTAGGATCAAAAAATAAATCTAAAAACTCTCGAATTTTAAAATGTTGTACTCTGCAAGCGAAGTTCTACGTTTAATAAAGGTACTTTAGGTATATATGAGAGATGTACCCGTTAAAGGACTAGGTAGTGTGGGAGGATAAGACTAGGGAGTTTTTTTAATGATGGAGGTTTATTTAGTGTAATATAATTATTTGATAAATAGTTGTTATCTCAGTAGGAGTTATCGTATAAACAAGTACTTTCTATTTTCGTAACGTAAAAGGATATATGTTTGGGTTTTAAAACAGTCATGCTATAAAGCATTTGGATAGAAGATGAGTAATCTTATTCGAGTAATATTATACGAGTATCCCTGGGTATTATTTTAAAGTTTTTAATTTTATTACATCTCCGTGATTATTTTCATACGAAGAATAAAGAATTAACGAGAGAAAAGGGAATTCATTGACAACAATGTATATCGCATAGTTTTAAATACATAATTGTAATTTTACAACTTTCCATTAAGTCATAAATATTTTCTATTGTAGAATAAAGAAGAGAGAGATATATCTGAGTACAACTTATAACAAAGTATGAGCACATAAAATATACCATGTAATAAGTAGTGTAAGGTGTGCATGGATTTGGGATTGAGTTTTAGAATTAATGTCTTTTCTACTTTGCTGTGCTGTCTGTCGGTACTTTTACTCTGTAAATGTAATAAGTAGGTACGAGTATTATTTGCTTTAGTAATATAATATTATTATTATGGAAAACTCTTTCCCCACAATAAAAGAAGAGTCATCAAAAACCAAAGTAATTAAAACGAAACATTATAAAATCCGTATTCCTCCTTCGTTTCCCCACTCCAATTGGCTTTTCTCCTCCTTTCCCGGAGGATTTCCAAGAATGCTGTTATTATTATTATGGATTATAAAATTGTACTAGACATATCCTATCATGATATTATGATAACTCTATTCATATTAAAATACTCTTTTGCTTTTCTACCCCTGAGCTTTGTCTTGTTCTTCTACCGGTATCTCTGACACATTCTCCCGGTATGGTACTTAACATGCATCTACTATTTAAAACTACATAGACAAAGACATGGATACTACTATTATTTCTCTACTATATAAATACAAAAAGGCCCAGAAGAAGGAGTACAGACAGACAGCAGACAGTATTTATTTATGACGGGTGAATCCTTTAGTTGGATAATATTATGAGGGAGCACTTACAAATATATATATTTTTTGGTATGTTAGTAGTACCCATGGTACAGGGTTTTGGTGTTTGTTCGTGGTGGATGGGATGGCAGGCAGAGGCACACCACGAACGAAGGATGACAGTAAACGGTGAGAAATTATTATTTAGTGGGACACAAGACACAGACTCCCCAGTGTGTTACTTGTTCTCTTATTATGAACAAGTAAAGACGTTAACCGCATCTGCTTTCATTTATTTGTCCATCCATGTACGGCTATTGCCTTCCTTTATTGTATTTATACTAACTTCCTTTATTCCCTTCCCATCCCATTCTCTTTCATCTACCACTCTCTAAACTTTCAGTAAGTAACAAAGTACCCAAGGAAAGGAGTACAACGAGTTACACTTATGGAGAAAGCAAGCAACAACTGTAGATACACTACGACCACAACTACTACTACTTTAATACTATTAAGCATCTAGAGACACACTCGCTGGTAATAAATACATTTGAAACAAGAAAGCTCAGAATCACTTCTTGATCCACTCATTTACAGTTGTTCACAGAAAAATAGCAACACCATAGACAACCAACAACTACTAACACCAACTTGGGTGACTTTCTCCTAGAAAACAGTTTATGGAAACAACCACTACTACACAACCACTTTCTCCTATTTTTGTAAATGCTTGAGAAATCCTTGTTGGTTCGTGTTGTCATTCGTACCGGTCCTTTCTTCTCATTCATTCCTTTAGTATGTGAGTCATGTTCCCCATGTACTGCCTTTTTCTTTAAATCTCTTTCCGTGATATGGCATTGCTTACTTTTTGGTTTAAAGTGAAACATCAAGGGTTTTACTAAAGTCTATTTCCTAACTTAATGCACTGTTATATTTATTATTGCTGTTTACTTAATAGCCGAATCCAAACCCGTATCACTTTGATTAGTGCTTAAACATTGTACTAAAGATAAGTTTTAACAGGTTGTCAATTGTAATTTCATTTGCATCAATTAGCCTAGAGGCCCATATTCCTTTAGGCTCAAAATTGAAAAAAGCGTTTCATATATTGCAGATGAGAAGCTACTTGACCTGTTTTTCAATTATAAAACTTTTTGAATATGAACCAACCATGCAAATATGTATAGGACAGTATTTTTTAATACTTTCATGCACTGAATTATAGGATAAGTGTGTGTGTGTGATAGGAAGGTACTTATTACTCAGGTCAAAGGACTTTTTGAGTGAGACTTGACTCGAGATCAAGAGTTACTTATATCATTTATGAGCTTTAATAAAAAGGTGAATGGGTAAATGCAGATTCAATTTAGATTGCCTATTGCTTAAAGTGGTAGTAGACTGCGAGAGAAAGCATGAATGTAGTATGCTTTCTCCGCTATGCTGATTGTGATTTCCATTCCATAGAAGAAGTCCTGCTTAAACCGCTTACTCAAAAATACTTTATGACCTGCCCCCTATTGCAGAAAAACCAAAGTAGTCGTAATCTCTACACACAAAACCGTTCCTCTGTACTCAAAAGTTAGCCGTAAAATATAGCATGGTAATAAAATGAATGGTTTCACTCTTGATTTCTCTTCCGTAGAATCATTTATTGGAACATTTATTTGCGTCTGGAGAAATATTAATTGAACGTGCAAGCGTTGAAGATGCTTAAATCATATTATAAAAATAATTGTAGTAAATCTCTCGTAAACAAATTCTTCATTATATTATGAATTACATTAACTAGTTAAGAAACGAACGGGGGATTGGGTTTGAAAATAGATTTATGTAACTTCACACTCTTTCCTACAAGAATCCCTTGACATGAAGTTATTTGCATTTCCTAAGCACCCCCCATAAATAAACGGTCTACATTTCTTCATCACTGTATCAAAATAATATCTAACAACTTCTTCCTCACATGGTCCTGGGCTATTTCCAAGGTTGCATTTATCTGGGATTTTCTTAGTTTGATCACTTACCCCTAATCCTGAAAGAGTTAAACGTTGCCCTAGAGGGATGGTTGAGGATGAAATTTCATGGGGAACAATAGTTCCATTAGAATCACTTGCTTCGATTGAGGCTGTGCGATCACAAGATTGTAAGCAATCTTGCTCAGACAAAAAGTTATTTAGATTTCCTTGACATCCGCCATAGATAAAGGGACGGCATTTGCGTATTGATGTGTCAAAAAAGTATCGTAAATTGTCATTTCTACAAGGACCGGTATCTTTAGATAATGTACACAAGTCCGTAAGACCAGGATGGGGTTGACCAACAGGGTGGTTTTGGTGTTGTCCAGAATTAGCTGAGGGTGAAAATCCATAAGAGGTATCTGGAGAGTATTGTAGTGGACTACTGCTGTGTGCGAATCCAACTGATGGGTTGCTAAATGATGGTATTGTGTTGAATGGGTCGTTAGAGGTACCAAAAGGTTCGCTTAAAACGTTACAACTTTGTGTAGCACGGGCTTCGCATGTCAATGGAGTTTCACAGGCCCAGCATAATGAGTCGAAAATTGTATAGTCTAGGGGATCACTTGCACTAGTGCCAGTGCCCCCGTAGCTGACTCTAATTCGCAAAAGGGCTCTGAAATTTTAATGATATCAATTATCAGGTTTGTTCCTTTTTTATATAATCCTTGCTGATCAACATGAATCAAATAGAAGGCTTATAATTTCAAGCTACCTTGTTTTTTCAAGTCCTTCCCCAGGAATATAAAATGAAGCAATTTTTGCATCATGCACGGGCAAGTCTGGTATATCGCATATAACTGATTGGTAAGTAAGCAGTTTTCCGTTTGTTGTCAAACTGCTTGAAAGTGTTGGGACGGCTTTTACTGTCACAGTCTAAGGTGCAAAAAAATGTTTCTTCAGTCATTCGTAAATGTAGTAAAGTATATATTTTACTATTAGTATTCATAAGTAATTAAGTAATACCCTGTAGATGTCGAAATGACATTTTATGTTATCTTCATCAGCAAATCTTTCGCCCCATACAAGTATTTCACTACATGCCTTGTTCCGAATGTCGCATGTGCTTTTAAAGCCCAAAGAAGTAATTTTTGGAGGCAAACTGAGATTTACTGCGCAATCTGCCCCAGAGTACCCTTTCCGACACCTACAGACTCCTTGTTTTCAGAAAAAAGATTATTGTCAATTAATATGATGAAGAATAAATTATCTTAAATTGAATATACTTATTCATTACCATGTTCGCAGACACCAGCGTTGCTGCAATTATTAAGACAAAGGCTGGACAAAATTCCAAGTGGAGGAGTTCCATGCTGTCTACCTAACTGGGGTTCCCAAGTACTCAAGTTGTGATAAATTTGATATTTGCAATCCATTCTCATCTCTTCCAAAACATCTAGTGTCCAGATTGTGGCTTTTGTGTACTATTGTTATGTATATTTTTCATTACAGTAAACCAGTTTTTAGTACTCATTTCATCTTAATGATTTTTTTAGAATTGAAATTTCCATCGACATACCATAACCTCGTCCTTGCAGGACTTAATATGACGCTCTACGTCAATATTAGCAACATCTCGGCAAAGTTTTGTTACAGGCATCCCTTCAATGACACCTCGACAATACACTTCTGCAGCATCTTCAGTTACCTCAGATTTAGTGTCCAAAGCCAAATCTAGTTTAGACTGTCCATAAAATACGGGTTGAAGTTGAGCAGCTGAGGTTTCCGTTCCAAACTCATCACCTTCATAAATAAAATCCTCTTCCGACAACAGATCAATAAATTGTGATGTGATGTCAACTCCTCGAGGGTCCACGCATTGAGATGTGACACATTTACTAGCTTCGGCCTCTTCCTCTGTTTGTTCAGTCTCTGGTTGATAATCATCGTAAGGAGAAGCATAAGCTGGTTTAGATTTTGGCCTTAGCTCCAAATCTGAGGATTTTTTCAGCCCAGAGCAACTGCAATGTCCTGGGCTATGGGCATCATCCAAATGAGTCTCATCCTCTTCCGTATGACCATCATTTGTAAATGAGCCAACAAATAACGATTGTTCAGTTAAAAGTCGCCAAGACTTTGCAAAATCGTCACACGAGTTGGTTCTATTAGTATGCGCATCGCAGACAACTTGTCCTTTGTATGTCGAGAACTCATTTGAAGGGTCTCTGTCAAACGACCCGCATAAACCGGTTGTATGTTCTAAATCCGCAGCGGATGCTTGTACCATGACAGATCTAAGATTAGGTCCCATTACAAGCCGTGTACCAGTTGGAAATTCAACCTATCCAAATTAAAAAAAAAAGTTTTTTCAAATGAAATGAAACTTTATATTTAAAAATTAATTTAACATTTGACCCACTTGAAAACTGCGTCCTTCATCTATTCTAACAATATGAGGTAGATGAGCAATTTTAGCTGGTTCGATATAATTTCCATCCAGAGTATAACTCCAGAATCTCATTTTTCCCGTAGTACAAATATCTGCTGCAATCATTACTTCTCCGAATCTAACAGCAACAGCACAGTTGCAAAGGTCTGAGTGTGCACATCTTTTTCTGTAGATTTGTACTTCGTAAGGCAAGGTCAAATGTTTGTATAGGACGAAGGTTCCTTCAAAATTGCTTTCATAACGTATTCCGTCAAAAGTCAGCAGATATCGACTTGAAACACATCTCTCGGAAACTTCTGCTTGGTGAATATGAATCTGCAAAAAGAATATGAGAAATTGAGACGCTACTTACTGGTTCATTGGATTTTTTTACATTAGCATTAAAACATGAACTCTGAACCTTTAAAAATTTTAATGTTATTAGAGATTTGAATAGTTTTCATATTTTTTAGATTTTACCTCAATATACAGCTCAAACTGAAAACAAAATAATAATTAACAAACAAAAAGACACAAACTTACTTCCTGTGGAGGTAACAAAATCTCTTGCCACCGAGGTGGGCTTGATTCGGCTGTACGAATATCTACTGCGACAGAAGATTCACTCTCAGTAGGATCAAGATCTCCACCAAATAATCCATCATTTACAGCCCAAATTGGAATTTTATGAGTTGAATTCCATTCATCGGCACAAACCTTATACGCACAGGTATTTGTAACCACCTGAAATGAATAGGAATTCATATTTCAACAAATTTATCATACCTGGTTGCATGTTTAAGAAATCTACAAGACTCATACCAAATCATAAGCATTTCCAGATGCACATCTTGGAGAAGATGAGGATGAAACCCTTGTGCTTACTTCAAAAGTCACACAGCATCCTTCCTCTTCTTCAGGCTCCTCTTCTTTCTTTTCTTTGTTTTTCTCATCTTTTTTAGGCTTCTTCTTTTTAGGGCAAACAATTGGTATTGTTGTCTGAAACTCAATGTAAGCTGGATCTGACCCTATGAAAGTAAATATTATTTGAAGGTTTTAACGTTAATTTCCGGAAATATAGTTTATACATTTAGAACTTGTAAAAGTTAAAATAAAACTAACCTTCAGTTGCTATTAGGTTTGGCGAGCTTAACACTAAAACTCCTGTATTTAAAGGCTCACTTAATAATGGAGATGTGAAAGTGTTTATCGTCATGTGTTTAGCTCGTGCTCGACATTGTAACTGCATAATTGAAAAAAATACCAAGCTAAAAATACATCCGTGCTTTTTAAAATCTTCAAAGCATCATTTTTTTGAATAGGCATAGGTACATTATAATCAAGTTGCTTTGAATTTACCGTTTGGCCAATAGTCCATTTGTCTTCTTTGAGAACACCTTTATGTTGCTGGAGCAAACCAAATGTTTCAGATTGAATCAATTCGTCATCAGCAAGCCATTCCACTTCAAGACCTACAGTATCTGGAACAACTTGTCCCCCAAGGGTTACATCGCAAAAAAATTGGATTTGGGTTCCGTCTTTGGAGAGACCATAGGAAACTTTGGTCTCAAGCAAGTCAACAGGAACTACATTTCAAGCAAAAAAGAACCCATTTAGAGTCGTTCTCAAGTGAATATAAAAAAAATTATGTTTATTTCAACTTATAGCTTGTCAAACACGATACATGACTGTAATGTTCATGCAATCGACTTAGGAAACTGTATCTGTTGCATTTTGTGTTGAAAAAAAAACATTTTCTGAAGAGTGACAAGAAACGGTTGATTACAGTGACAAGGCGTGTATCCGCTCTCAGATGAGAGTCCTGTGGGACAGGGAACTTCATAACCGGCACAATACGCTGAGGGACATGCAGGGGTTGGTTGTAAATGATAGACAGTAAAATCTGTGCAATTTCTGACAAGAATTGGAATTTGCGTTGTACAACATTTTCCTTGAACAGAAACACAGGCTGTAGCTTTGACGATCCCTTCAGCTACGCTCGGAATTGTACCTTGACACAACCATTCAGCCGTTACAATTTTGCAAAACTTTGGATACATAACATATCTTGTATAAATTTATGATGCTAAAAAAGTTTTATCATTAGTGGTAGCTGTATGTTTAATAGGTATGTTTCAGTTTAGGTTATATTCAACGTATTGCCTAAAGAAAATTCATAATTTCTGCATTTATCAAATTTATTTGACCGATGACTCCAAAATTATTGTGCACAGCCTTTTCGAATTGTCCCCAAATCAATTAAATAGTTTTTTACGGTTTAGAGCTTCATGTCAATATAAATAAATTGTAAGGTATTAAAAATGTAGTTGAAGGTTTAAAAATAATTGTCATGTGAATATAACCCAACATTGCATTGAGGACATCACGAGTTTGCCGTTGCTAATTTAACCATATACTTCATGCGTATTTTCTTGGTGAGTGTTGGCAAATAATGCTTCCTGCTTTGAAAAATCAGCTTTTGTGATACAAAAACTTTTATGTAGTTTTCCCATATTGATAGAGAATTCTAGTTCGAAAATGGATAGTTTATTTTAAGAATAAAAGTCTTAGAACAAATGATTAATTTAAAAGTAATTAATCATTTGGTTAATTTTGGTCATTTTGTATTAATTTTCTGGATGATGACTGCTTGCAATATTTACGTTTTTTTATTTAGTTTAAGTGGTAAAATCTTAACATGGATCCCCTGGGCAAGAAACTTTTTCCCTTTACTCAGTCAAAAACCAATAATTTGGATTTTTTTGAAACTTAAAAATATTTAAAATGATAGATATATTCAAAATTTATAATGCAACTCCTATCCACTGCAATTTATATATTGTTGACTTTAGATTTGTTTAAATTTATTCATAGTAATTTGGTTTATGAAATTGACCCGTCAACTTCATAAACCAATTTAAAAACCAAATTTTATAAATGAATGCACCTAAAAAACACTAGAAACATTAAAAACATTGTATGCTAGTCAAAAATATTTTATCACATATTCAAAGGCTGTTTTTTAATAAATTTTATGAACATTTGATTCAATTTTCAAATAGTTACTTGTGGTATCTTTTGATTTACAATTCAACCCAATTTCCAAACGATACCATTTTCACACAATACTTTATTATTATAAGATTGTGCCATCATGAGGCAGTGCAATTCAGTAAATTCAACTTAATAAAGTGACGGTTGATTAGATTTAGAATGATTTAATTTAAAGAAATTATTTCAAAATTGGATTGCCTTGTTAAATAATTTGAATAATGTTAATTTAGAAAACAAAACCCCCATTAAAATAACTAGCTTTCTCAAACTTTTAAATTGTTCATGATTTAATCAAAATTTTGATAATTAATAAAACTTTTTTAAAACTCTTAATTCTGTTAATATTTTAAATTATAAAATCATCTATCAGTCAACTTCATAAACCCTATTTGTATAACTGACCAATACGAACATAAATATTTAAAAGTTAATACTCTTGAAAATCATCTGCATTATAAATACTAGACTAGAAATTCGCAAAATTCGGCAAAGGCAGTATAGCGTATTCCGTATAACAGTAAAAATTCATATAAAATCATGCATAAAAAAATCCGTAATAGCTTGTAAAATTATAATAATATTGGTATTTGCTAAACTCATTGTATTTTCAATTACAACCTTGAACCTTATATTTATTATAATATGCCATTTCATTCAAAGTATTGCAAGAGAGATTTTGTAAATACAATAATAAAAATTCTAAAAAAAGAAGTATATGTAAATAATATTATATCGACATCCCCAAGCATCACACAATAGGGACTTTGAACGAATTGATAATAGAGATTGGATGACGATGAAAAAAAGTAAAAAGTATGAAATGTAAGTGAGAAAACTTTACGGCTGAGTGATCTAGAAGACGAAATTGCTAACCACAAAACAATAAAAAAGGAAAACGAATGTAATACTTCTTTGGGAAGTGAGACTCATATATTATTATTATGCCTTACCTTTCATCCAAACAGGGGCTCGGGTACCACAATAGTTAACTCCAGGACATGATGTTGGAAGTGTATCTCCCGCAAGAGAATTAAAACGGTACCAACCAGGAACCAAATCACGATCACACAAAGCGTGTTCCCTAGGACCCCCAGATCCAAATCTATAGTTGTAACTTCTTCGTGGCTCATTTGTAATTACTCTGTGGTAATTAGGGTGGCAAGGGTCCACTGTTTGACGAGCTTGTTGGTTGCTTGGCACATCATGATGATTGAAATCGTTCCGATGCCTGTGATCACGATCGCGATCTCTGTTCCTGTATATGCACAAAATCACAATAAACTAAAAACTGGATTGCATGATTTTCTGATAAATAATTTTCTAAAAGTTGCTAAAAAATTTCACCTTAGTTGAGATCTCACAGGAGATAAAATTATACTAAAAATTAAAAGGCACGTAAGAAGAATCCCCAGTTTAGCCATTTTCCATCTAATTTAAAAAATACACTTATCGAAAGAATAGTGAAGTCCAAATAAATGAGAAACAGGCTCAGTAATAAAACTCAACTTTAACTGGAACTTTTCATGAGATGACATTTGCAAAAATACAAAATAACAAATGGACACTTCGAGCACAAACTTTCCATAGAACACTGTACCTGCTGCAATTTAGTTGACTTGACAAGATAATCATGTCTGAAGAGATTTGATGCTAAACAAGCTTTTATTTTATGTGATGAATGAGTGATATTATAATTTACAATCGTACTACTGCTGAGTATAAGTACACAACATTGGTACTACAGTAGTAATAAGCCTACTTAAATAATTTAGTTATACTTAACACTTTTGAGAAAAACTGCAAGATTACAAGCTTTCATCCCATATAGCTTTTTTTTAAAGATTTTTCTAGAAATTCTATTCCCCTCATAATGCTACCACTAATGATAAAACTTTTTTAGCATCATAAATTTATACAAGATATGTTATGTATCCAAAGTTTTGCAAGAGAGATTTTGTAAATACAATAATAAAAATTCTAAAAAAAGAAGTATATGTAAATAATATTACATCGTCATCCAATCTC
>JAQGAA010000475.1:0-22281 GCA_034696425.1 Isotoma viridis
TTTCAACTCAAACGACTTTGTTTTAAAACAATTAAAAATAGGTAGTAAAAATAATTACTGAGTTGTTCGAAATGTTTCATTTCCACCAGGGCCATCTTTCGAAAATTTCAATTCCATGATTTTGCAATTAGACATAATTGATGTTGCAAGAAATGAGGTGTAAGAACCGCTGACAACATCTTTATGAAAATCAATTTTAATTTGTGAACGGTAGTTTGCCCTTATGGTCCACATGCATTTTCGACCTAAATTGTAAAAATTTGGGTTGATTCTTCCAGTTTGAGAAACAACAACTCCACCACAGGTAACTAAAACAAATTGATAGCATTAAAATCAAAAGGTTTTTTCATTAGTGTAAACTTGGCAAGGAAAGAAAGTCAACAGCAGTTGTAAATTTAATTAGCTTGTCTGTTGTGTGACATCATGTTTACCTGAATCCTCCCAAAACTTTTCATCCAGTTGGACTGAAATTTTAATTTTAATTAGTTTAGTTAGTGAATTCCATCGGTTCTCGATATTTCAAAAGTATCAGTAATTAAAAGCCATATAAATGTACCTGAATCTTGGAGGTTTTTTATCTTGAACAATAATCAGAGCAAAAAAAAGGTAATTCAGTTCCAAGCTTAATATGGCTCACCAAAAAAATAACAAATTTAATTTAAACTAATGAAATAATAAAACTTTTAACACCTAAATCCTTGATTGCGTTGTGTTTGGGTTTCAGATTAGGCTTTAATATTCAAGCCTTACAAAACAAGCTTTCTTTGGACGATTTAATTAAGTTTATTAATTAAAATGTACAACATCTCAAGAAAAGTCAACTCAACTCATTCTGGAAATAAGTCGAATGCTTAAGTTGGTTTATAATATTAAACGACATCAAATACATTTATTATCTCTTCTATGTCAACTGAAGGCAACGGAATTCTCAATAGGATAAAAACTTCCGATTGTTTTGTAACCAAAAGACAAATCTGACCCCTACCACATAGCCCACGCCACAGTTCTCTTTCACTTAGCCACTAATTATAGTTCGAACGGAAAATATTTGATTATTTACCGCATATCAAAGATTTAGATTAAATTGAAAAGTTATAAAAAAGAATCTGGTAAACCCACAAGTTTTGAATTTTCTTCGACATCAGTTGTAAGCTCCCTCAAAGAACTTTGAAAAGTATCAAGTTTAGATTCCATTACTTCCATCTGAATTTTTTAATACATAATACACAAAGTTACATGTCAGAGACATTTTAATAGTAATTAATCAAACTAAACAATTGTTTATGAATTTTTATTTAATGAAATCATTCTCTACACACAATTTATTATTTTTTGTAAATATTGACTTGCATACTTTGCCAATAATCGATGAAATCTGCTTCCCAGAGCTGAACCCATCTTTGTCGGTAGGCTCCTTTACATAACTAATTATTAGCAAATATATAATTACAGTTAGTAAATATTATTGAAATTAAAAGTAACGGAATTTATATATTATTTGTAGAATACCTTTGGCAGGTTGTATGTGGAACAATTAGAAATATGCTTAAGAAAAGGACAATACTTCTTATATTAAAATGTTTCTGAAAGTGATTCATTTTAATTAAGAAAGTTGCTTGAAGTTTAGAATTTTTTTTGGCTAAATTTGGTATTCCAGCATAGCTTTGACTTCTTAATTTGACTAGCTAGATATTACGTAATTCAGCAATTTTTCTCTGCCTCTAGTAACGTCAGTTCTTAATAACTCAGTCCGATGAAAGTTTTGCAGGCGAAAATAGATGTGTAGTTGCATTTATGTGATAATAAGAAGGGCCAAAGATGAAGGACACAAACACTCTTTTTGTACAATACAATCTTATTAACATTGCAAAAAACAAATCAAAGTTGCAGAAAACAGATGTAAAAGATTATCCTGAATTCTTAGAACGCTTAACAGCTTAATAAATATAAAATACAGAGTCTGTTTGAATTCAAATATCAGCATTGGCAAATGGAATTTGTATAACGTAAAAAGAATTTAAAACTGGATTAATATTAGATTTTGATAGCGGCCTGTTGCACTCTTTCTTATCTTTCGTTTTATATGGATAAAGGATAGAATTGCATACACATGAACAAAGACTTGCATGAAAATGATGCTTTTATTATTGAGTGAGCAAACATCTGATAGAGGACAGCTCAATCTTTGAAGCTTATTTAGTAGAAAGCATATTAATAGTGAAATACTATTTTAATAAATCCGAAGTACCAGGTCCTTTTGAAACTTTTTTATCTTGATTAGTTCAAAAATAAATTTTTTGGCTACTATTTTCAACGATATTATATAATTTAACGTAGTAAGTACGACCTGGAAGGAGATCATTTTGATAATAGTTTTACTTCCATTTAATACCGTTAGCTCGTTTTTATACAATTCTACTCAAATATTGAAATCAAGAAGTTCAATGAGCCTAATGTCTTTGACAATCGAGCATTATTTAAGTAATATTGATTTTAAGATTTCATAATAATTATGCAAGCTCTGTAGCTTACAATGCAAGAAGCTGAGTGAAATAAAATCTTAAGTAATCACTTGCTGATAATTTAAGTGTTTGCTCAATATGATGGTTTACTTACCCAAGTTTTTCTAATACAAAATTTAATCTTCGTATTTTGAATCGATAATACTGAAAGTTTACCATGAGGAAACGCGCATTTAAGATTGATTGAATGATAATTGATTTAAGATTTTTACATGGATTAATACTAATGAGATCGAATAAATTCAATTAGTAATTTGATTCCATTCCCTAGTTTCTCAACGATTAAAACTTTGATATTGAGGGCTTGTCTCATTTATTAACATAATTAAGGACCTGGCTAAGTACAAAAGGTACAAAAAGATTTTCAAATTCCAAATGATAAATGCAAGATTTGAATTATTTTTTTGCTTACTCTTCTGGTTTTTTTTTTAAATAATAGCCTTTTCATGCCCTAACTGATTGAGTTAATATTTATTTAAATCTTATTATTATCATTGAAGGGACCTTCATATTTGATTTTGTAATTGTAATGTTTTGTCTTCAAACAAGGGTTCCCAAATGTCCTAAGTCCTACAATGTAAATTTACTTCATTACATCTTAGTTGTAAGTTGATAGTAGACACAAACATAATTACACAATTGTAAAAATTACAAAAGGGTTGACAACTTGAATTCTCAAACAGATTAAAATTCATAATTTTGTTTTGAAAACTTTAAAGAAAATACATACAAGATTGTGTTATGATTTCCTAACTCTTATTGAATCTAATCAGATGAAAAGACCGACAAAGCCTTTTAAAATTTAAACTATTGTCCATACTGAGTTAATCCTTCGTTAGGAAAATGGAAACGATTTTCGAACTTTACATTTTTCATTTTCAGCCAAGTATGCATCTTGATCTACTTACTATCGTGCTCACACCTACATATTGCCTGAATACATAGTGTAGAGCAGTTAAGAACTAAATTGAATATTGAATTCAACCTAACTCAATTGAAAAGATACTATTGAATGAAATTGGTGGGTTGTTAAGTAGTTAGGAATTATTATTATTAAACTACATTATATATATAGTTATTTTTACATTTATTTTGTTTTCATTACAATCACAAGTCCGGTATTTGCAGCTGCAGCAGGTAGACTTGTAACAAGAAGAAGGTGAGGAAATATAAATGGACAACATGAAATATAAGGGTCTCTTCACACAATACTCAAGGATCTATTTTTTTGTATTGTGTAAAAATGATCGTAACATAGATTGTCTACAAACAACAAGATTTGGTTCTGAAAATTCAAAGATATCCTAACCGAAATAAGATAAGCTTTAAGATTTGTTTAAGCAACCGGCATTTCTCTTGGGTTGAATTAAGGTTTTTTAAACTATGTCTTGCCTTCTTGTCTATGTGTATGTGTGCAATGTATTTTAACATGTAGTAAAGGTTAAGTGAAGCTAGGTAAAAGCACATTTACCTTAAGCTTGGTTATTCTTTGGAGTATAAATCACCACGGACATTCATCAGATCACGTTTGGTTCGATTCTTTTATTATAAAGTTATTCAATCGAGTATAAATGTGCCCACTTTGTATGAATAATAACAACTAACTAAATGTTATTTGATACTCAAAACTTTGTACTGATTATGGTAAGCCTTGGCCTTTTAAAATACTTCTTTTCTTTTCTTATAGCTTTATAAATATTTTTATTATTGATTATAATTATAGGTGATTGTAACATGTATACAGATTTTTTTATCTTGCTTATTAGGTTTACTATTATGTCTCTAAAGGTTTCTTAACTTGCTTTGTGACTCAAACCAAAAAACCGTATTGGGTCCACCCACATAGTTCAAAGAGACCTGATTATTTTCCCATGCACCTACCTACGATTTTTGTATTGATAAAATATTATATACTGTGTATGATTGAGGATATATGGACATGGACGAGGTGTATGAATTGTAAGGAATAAACGGTGTCTTTTTAACTACCGATAGAATATGAAGTTAAGATTAGGTCACATTTTTTTCATGATGATATTAATCAGATGTATTTAACAGTTTATTATTTATATTTTGTAATATTTTTTTAGATTTTCTAGCAGAATTTTATTTTTAATCAACAGAAATTCTGAATTTTGTATAAATGTTATAGTTAAGCAATACAAAACTGAAGTCTTTAGAAATGCATTGATTGATATAACTAATCTTATTTGGATTTCGATACTCCGGATGTTTGTACTCATTGTTTCTCTAACAATAGGTGTTTTTTAAACGGGAATTCTGAAATTAGAAGAATCAAATTAGTTAGGGATGTAAAACGAAAGGAAATCTTAATCCCGAAAATCCTGCTTTCGAAGGTGTTCCTCGTTCCTTATGTTTGAGAAGAATAAGAAAATCATTATATTTTGTTTGAATTGTTAGTAGCATTGTTGTTACTAATATAGACTAAAAGATGTAATGTTGTTTTTACACTTAAGTACACCCGGTTTATTGCTAAGTAATACCTAATAAGGATGAAGGATGGATTTCCAAAATGTGTTTCTTTTTTAGAAGAAAGCAATAGATCAGGATAATGTATTATTATTTATATGAATGGTCCCATAAATTGTCATGATATGTTTTCTATAGGGTATAAATCGGTACATTGTGTGAGCATTAATTGCCCAAAACAAGTTGTTTATTATGTGTTCTTATAAACTTTAGTGATGCACTAATTCTTTTCATTTTGGAGGAATGGCAGGAACTGGAAAAACTGAACTTAACAGAGGGTCTGAGCAAAATCGATTTTATTATACATTATATTTTTCTGTATTTTTAAAGGACTGCTTGTATCCTGATATCCTGAAGCAGGGTAATGTTTCTATTTAATATGAGTAGAAATGATATCATCAGAAAAGTTAAATTTATAATTCTGTTTCAAAGTATGAATGTTAAATCAAATCTTCAAATATTGTTTTATCTTAACCCATAAAACCATAAAACGGAGTGGAGAAAGAAAAAATTGCATTTTATTTCAAACATCACATAACTTTCAGACTCCTTTGATTAGTAACAAACTTATACACGGTGATTTGCATAAAGAGCCTCTCCTTTAATTTTAGATCCGGGTTTTTCAGGTAAGATAAATAAATAAATAAATACGTGATAATGCCAATATAAAAGATAATAAAAATAATTCATTCATCAGGTGTTTCATTGCAGAAAGCGTAATAACCTGTTGCATCTTATTATGGGAATACCTGCTATAAAGCTTTTGGGATTGCGGAAAGGTAAAAAAAAGTTGCTTCTTGGAAAAAAGCCAATTCCAAGTGTTTACTATGAAGATATAAAATAAGAACATCAACCGAGATATACAAAGAGATGAGATGAATTTGTATATTTGCATGGATTGTAAGTGAATTTCTTTAAAATCCCTATTAAGCTAGTTCGTTCGCTCATCGTTGTATTTCGAAGAAGTAAACAACTTAAACGAGTTATACTGTGTAGTGTAATCACTCAGTTGTTTCTAGCTTAGTATTGTATTATATATCGTATTGTTGTATGATGTTGTAATGAAATGAAATCGTGACAACAATAATGCAAGGTCGTCGTGAGGTAGAACTAAGGACCGTATATTAATCCTGTGTTAACTTTTACAATGGAACGGTTGGTCTCAAGGAATGAATACTTCAAATGTATATTTGGTGTTAGAAAGTCTTTTTAGATGATTCGGAAGGGTTAGAGCAGAGATTTGAAGTTTATCCTAAATGCTTGCACAATATTAACGAATGATCCATAAGTTGACCCTATCGAAGAATCGATATACTGCAGGTGCATGGACGCCACTCTGGCGTCGCCGAGGAATGCCTTCTTCGTAGACGTGCTAAGAATCATAATCTCTGCCCATCCATGAAGATGAAGAAACTCGTAATAATAACAATGCACCTATCAACCCTTTACTGAAATGATAGCTAAACAGTATATGAATTTACCTTGTACAATGCAGTGTGATAGTATCTAGGGGTTTATGATCGTTAGTATAACACAAATTTTATCTAATCCTTTTTAGCTTTGCAACTAACTGCAACGGATTTCACTTCGGAGGTAAGATAAGTGCTGTCTTGTCACTCGCAACGGTACACATTGGATGGGATGTCAATTCCATTTAAAGCTTAAAATGCATTATTAGCATTAGTCTTATATTTTCAAGCGGGACTATAGGGATTGTAATTAATAAATAGGACGGGCAATGCAAAATTATAGGAAATACTGTATTAAACAATAAGCAGTAAACTGTGACATGTTTATGTTTCTATATGGGACAATATTTAGGTTAAACTTCTCAAAATAAGTAGCTAATTGTAAAATGTAGTAAATAACATTGAGCTTGAAACTCAACCAACGGTTTGTTTTCAATGAAGTTAATTTTTGTCTTAATTGCTTTAGTTGTTTTTTAGAACCGAATCCTTGAAACTTGAGAAACAAGGTACTAAAGAAAATTTCTAAACATATTGGCGAAATAAATCAGCTGGGAACTTCTCAAAATGTATTAGATTTTTAGTAAATCTATCCCAGGTAATATGATAAAAAATGATTTTTAAGCTGATAACAACTCATCAGATTATCAAAAGACAAAGAGTTAAGTATTTTGTATCCTGTACCAAAGACATTATAAACTAACATTCATGAAATTTGACTAACATGACGTGACCTTTTCATGACATGAGTAGCTAATGGTAAAAAGAGTTGAAAGAAGCCGTATGAATAAAGATGACGTGATGAGAAGGATCAGCAACGAATTGAAGTGTAAAATTAAACATGTCTTCTCAATTCCAAACTTGAGTTATCGGATAACAACAAAAATAATACTATAAAAGTACATCACAGACAAACACAGTCATTGCATGTAGAGATTCTGAGCTATTTTAATATCACATTATGCACGCAATCATATTAAATGATATTAAACAGGTGTTCGCACCATTTTCAGTAAAGATTTTAAACTGTTAAGAGATACGCCTCCCTTAATACGTTTTTACTCTTTTGCCTCTTGAAAATTATGGTTATGCTACACGACGAAGGATTTGTCATGGATGTGGACCGATGGGGATCAAGCTTAAGAATTGTGACCCTTCATTCATGGATTATTTACCTCTTAAAAAGACTTGGACACTTAATGTTCCTTGATGTATTTCTAAACTCTTATAAGCCCTTAGTAAACGTATCAAGGAACAAACTTGTGCATACTCTGAGCATTTTTTCTACTTCCACAAGAAAAACCAACGAACATACAAATGATTAAAGTTGATCGAAGTGAAGATCATGATTTTTTTCTATACTTTTATGCTTATTCCTCCTCCCAATGGAATTTTATATTTAATAATAATAATAATATGAAAACCTTTTGAGCTCAAATGAAGATTTCCTTTTTCATAAAATCGTGACTAAGCAGGTCACAGTAACTATTAACATAAATTGATGTAACATAGAGGTAAATATGGAGTGAGGATGTATTATACCTAATAGAAATACAGTGGACACAGAATAAATGATCAAATTTAGCTACGGCTATGCCCTGACATGCCTCAGCCGCAACCACGACGACTGTGGTTCGTCAAATTCGTCATGGTTAGGACTAATTCAAAATTCAACCTCGATTCGTCGTCCTCCACTCTCTCAAGGGAATTTTGAAACCATTAAAGATGTCAAGCAAGTCTATTTGAGCTTTCAAGTTGGAATGTAAACCCTTAACTTAAGGATAATCTATAACTTGTCTTATTTGGTTACAGTAGAACTTAAAAGTACTGATGTTTTAGAAAATAGAAGGTAGTAACTTGAAGGGCTGACAGATTTAATTCAATATCATGTTGACCGAGTCCTGAAAGTCATGATGGGTTGGTATCAGTGTCATAAGTTATTCTGGTCGCGTTTGATTTTCGAAAATACAGCTATTGTACCTTAAATGTTCTACAATTATACCAACAAGAAGGGAAGTGTATAATTGAAGCTTTGAGGAAGAGCCCTTTTCTTCTTTGTTATCAATTGAGAGTCCTGTTATATGAGAATCTATCAAAAGGGTACTTAGAGGAGTATGATACATAGGGTTTAATAAAATACTTTTATTTTTACAAGTCAAATACCGAATGCCAGTACTGTGTGTACTCTTTTATGGAATTGCTCTGACTGTAGCTAACTTTCTCTAATGTCATATATGGAAAGGAGGTTTGATTTTTGCTTTTGTAGCTGATTTTGGTTATTATGAGTAAAAACAAGTGTCTGGTATTCTCAGAATTGTTATAATTTTGAAAAATTTAGTCTAGAATATGATTTATATGATGTAATTAGAATTGAAGCTTTTCTGAGACTTCTTACAAGAAGTGAAAGAATTGAATAATCTTCAAAGAATGTCTAATCTTTTGCAAAGGATTTTCTTGGATAAAAAGAATAAACGTGACGAAAAAATCATGATAGATATGAATCAAGTGAACAATTTTCTTGAAACTCCGCCAGGCATGCAGCTGCGACCACAAAATTAAATTCCGCATTAGAAAACCAACGAGTTGATAATGACCAAGTAGTGCATATACACTCCAGTTTTTTTTTATTATTCACGATTTAAGATCTCTCTCTATCTCTGTTTTTTAGTCTAATGATCCACGAAATGCGAATGAAATGGTTACATTATACAACTCTCTATAAAGATATGAAAATCATGAGACGCTAAGGTATGTCATAATTACACGGAAAATCCTTACTCTTCTGTCTTGCTCATCGGATTCGGTTTTTATATAAAATATCCTCAGGAGTTCAATATGATTTTAACCAAGTTGCCAGCACATAGAACACCTGACCATCTTTTTTTTCTCTTTTTTAAGCTAAGAGAGATGAGATGACCACAAAAAAATGTATTCATGATCTGTAATCGTTACCTTGCAGGTAATCTTCATCACATTTCGATAATAAATAAGAAACAAACATTCCAATACGTCTCAAATCTGTCTGCGATAATATTTTAAGTCTTTGATTTTAAAACCCCCAATAAACTCTCTAAACTTAAAGTATTCTTACAACTTTATAAGTTTTTAATTATAAAATCATTTTTTCGTTTATTGTATTCCTAATTTCTCCTCAAAAACCACCAAGATCATTCGTATCTTTTCACACTTGCTGTAAATAAAAGCCCTATACACATGAAAAGCGATAAATTTTATCCTTCTTCTCATAAAATACATAAAAAATAAACAAGATGCACTCAAATGTCAAATATTCAACTTGTTAACTTGAAGCTATAGCTAATTAACTGCAAATACTTGTTGTAATAAATGGTGTATCTCATTAAATCATTATTGCATTGCTGTATTACTACTACTACTACTCATTGAATTTTTTATTTAAAAGCTGAGAAGCAAACAAATAAACATGCAAGAACAACAGTAATATTTAATAACAAGCCCGTAAAAGTGGTCAAGTAGTTAATTCAAGAGGTGTTTCTTCCCTAAAGGACTTGTTCTCATCTTTCTTGGCATGCAAGCTTTTATAATGTATACGAATAAGAAAGTCTGGCTGGCGCCAACGGAGCGTTTCATTAATTAGCAGTACTGCCTTGCAAGGACGTTAAAAAGTTGGATGAGATTCATCCCCCAGCTTCATTTGGTATTGCCACCAACCTCAACCAACTAACCAACAATCACATACAAAAGTAATAGCCATCTTAAACAATACAAAAGCTCTTTACATTAGTTAAGAACAAGTAAAATAAAAGATATAATCTTTTACCTACAATAATACACAACCTATGCTAGTAATCTACTCACTGATGATGATGATGATGATAATGAATAACAAAACACCTGAGACCTCAAGACAACAACAGGTTTTCTTTTAAAAATTTTATTGAATCACAATAAGAGAAGTGACTGGAAGGGAGGTTTTCAAAAGAACAAGAATGAAATCTTTCGAAATCTCATGTTTTGATGGGATACATGCCACATTGTATCATGCTAATCAGGCTTCATAAAATACATTCATACATGCATACTTAAAGTCTTATTATTATTATTATATGTAATATTATGTGTGCAAAGGTAATCCTCTTTTAAAAAACCTGAATCTCTATCCTTTCCTTCAGTTCTCTTTAATTATTCATGCCTATTTATGTTCAACAATGGTGGCAAACAAGGATCTCAGGTGTTCTGTTGCCGGCGATTTAGATGTATATGTGGATATAGTGGGAGAAAATTAGGCTCAAACCGATTTCATAATTGTATGATACGCAATGTAACAATGTCCGAGGTATAAAATAGGGAAATTCCACGCCTATGGAATTTCTTTTGGAAGATTTATGAATATTGTGAGAAAATATGCAGGTTTAATTCAGCAGGCTGAGATTATGATTAAATCTATCTGAGGTATTTTTCCGTAGCAGTTGTTAAGCTTTAAAAAGGACATGGAAGAATAACTATTGGAACTGGAGGCATTTTAATCGATTGATTGAGCATTTATTTTTTATAAATCAGGATTATTTTGACTTGAGGCAGCTTCAAAAGAAGTTTTAATACATTTTTTAAATTCATGCAATATTTTTTGTGTTTTATTTTCCAATTTCATATTTACAGAGCGAGTGATTCGGCAAGAATGGAAATAGGTGTATGAGTATAGTAGTAATTATAAAATTTGCAATGTCAAAAAGCAGTTGTGTGTGTTTACATTTGCACACCCTTAATAGTATGCATAACATTAAAACTAAAAATTGAGTTCAAAAGCCATTAAATTGATAATTGCTTGACGCATGTAAAGACAAAAATGGCATAGACTGTGTGTAAAGATTTCCGTCAAAAGGTGAGTACAACTACAAATGCTCAGTCCCATTTGCTTACTCTTACTACAATTTTTACAAACATAGTAATAGTAATAATAATATGTAGGTTGTTTAGTAAGGTTCGACCAATACTAGCATTTTTAAAACAACACTACCATAAATAGCCTACAGACAAAATTACTAGTTTTCAGACAGTTTTTTCTCCTTTTGGAATTAAAATCCACATTATAGGTACGGTTGTACATATGCGAGTTTGCTTGTCTCTTAATTTTTTGGTCACACAGGTTCATAATACAAGTAAATGTAAATATTACATTATTTGTCCCCAAACCAATTTTGGAACATTGCAAGTCCATAATTAACTTTTGTTTCTCCAGTGCCATTTTCTTTTATAGGTAAAAGTATAATGAGTGTAATAATATGAATAGGATCATGACGCCAGACACAACATAAAACAATTAAGTAGATTCCGTCTCATCTGCCAAAATTGGAACCAACCATGTTTGAATGTTTTCTTTTGAAGCTTAACAATATAATATGATGTGACCTTACATGCCTATTAGAAATAGTAATCCATATTGGTATTACAATAAAGGATCGAATCGCGACTGTAAAGACATTTACAAGTATTTGGAACTAAATAATTACTCAGGATCATAAACGTCATAAAGGTAATTGGTAAAAATGTTCGTCTGCTAGAATCATATTTTTGTAATATAATAATCATTTCATGACCGTTGTCATTATTAAAAGCAAGAAGGAATTTTTATACCCAGCCAGCAAGGTTACCAATGATATTTATTTCTTCTCCTAAATTTGCTTAAAGCTGTTGACAAGTTTTCAAACGAAGACAACAAAGACGAGTCGAAATATATGACGTGGACTTCCTAATATGTCGATGCTGAGTGAAAAAAAAATACATTTTATTTTTCATTACGCATCCTACTATACATCACATGTGGTCAAGCCAAATTGTAAGTAATGTGTGTAATGATAGTGTAAAAAATGGAAGACGAAGTCAATTATTAGAATTGTATTATTGACAAGGTAGAGCTAGCAGTAGTAGTGGGATTTGGATGCAGGTGCAGAGGTTGCCCTGTATTAATACATAAAAAACACAACAACAATCTTAGCTGCCAAAGAATTACCACAGTCGTCGAACTATACAGCTCATCATATTTCTCTTGTAAATTAGTTTGAGATAAGTCCACCCCCATTACCTTTTGTCCTCTGTAATTACGATGTACTTTAAGACTCTTTTGTGATGTCGATTGTGGGCATTTTATCTTTAAAAGTGGACATGAACACAGATTAAGATTGGCATATCTGGGGTTATGAGTGAATAAATAATTTTTATCTGTCAATAAAAAGTTTTTGCAACTCATGGTTCAAAGATGGGATTGAATTTTCTAAAATTGAAGATGATAGAGATAGACCCTAATCTTCTTTAGCTAGTGGATTTAATCACTTGATGCATTTGATTTTATTATTCTTATTTGAGAAGAATGCAAAACATGTCAACTTTATTCCACTTGGATTTAATGATTAGGTTGCACTTGTAGGGGATAAAAATGTGGAAAAAGGTCCGGTATTTTATTCAAGGAATTCTTTTTAAGCATATATTTATTTAGTCTAGTGTGATAGAAGAAAGATGAAAAAAAAAGTTGACAGACATAATAAAGATAATATGAGACAAACAAGTAATTTAGAAAATGGTTAAAAAATAACCTGGCTTTTCATATTGTGAAATGTTCTTCAGACACAAGGAGGTATGAGTGTGGGGTGGTGGTGGTACATGACTGTAATTTAATACAGAATAAGTAAAGACGTCAAAGGACAAGTTGCTTTTTCTTTAGTACGGGCAAACGCCTTTCCTACGGGACAAGTTCCGTCTCGCAGATTTTCTAAATAGTTTTTTTAGGCTTTGATGATACGTTTTAATTCGCGATTTGCAACGGGGTTCAGCAAGTGTTTATCTTGAGTAGTTTTTTATTAAGATTTGGTTAAAGGTTTCATGAATATGTAAATTTACATATTAATCCATTTTTGTAAAAATGTAGGAACATAGGGTTGTTGAATGAAATCACAAATTACATTTTTATTTAAAAAGTGATCTCAACCTTTCAGGGAATCTTTAATGTGGGAATAATTATGGTTGCAAAATGAAATTTAATATCAAAAATGCTCTTTGTTCTTGATTTTCTTGGTTTATGGTCTTCAAAATTCATTTTTACTGCCATTCATATACGAAATTAGAAGTGTTTTATTTTTACTTGGTTGTATTATCTTTTATATTAAAATGGGCATAACGTATTGCTTAAAATTTATATATTTAGTTTGGTTCTTGCTTTAAAAGTTTAGTCATGTAGTGTAGTACAATTTTGTTTGTTTAGGATAACCTAGGTTAGCTCATAATCATTATATGGGGAATAATTTAAAACTTTTACTCAAGTTAAGTGTCAAATGTAAAGAATAAGGTGCTGCACGTGAGTCAATGTATATTTATAAGATTTGAATAATAATACAATTGTATCCGGCTCTTAGTAAGATTACGCATAGTAAAAATGCTTATTATATGTTAGTGTGGAGTGTACAATGTTATAAATGTAAATACCTTTGATGACCATAATACGGTTTACATTTTGCTACACTTGTTGTAGTATTAACCAGTCTACTATTACTACGAGTAAAATCACATCCTATACAATCTCAGTAGAAAATTTGACACTACAGGTATTCATTCTGCCTAAGACAAGTCCTGAGGCAATCCAGGTGTGCATGAGACTGAAAGGCGTCTGGCGATAAAAAGTCATTTCTGGCTTTTTGAGATTTGAGATGTCGAATGACCTTTATTCTTTTCTTATGCTGAGTTGCTTATACACTACAGACTTTTTTTAGTGCCAGCACCCGCTTGTGGTGCGGATTTTTAGATGAAATGAGTATGGTTGGTACTAGTGTTTTATATTATAACATCAGTATCATTAATTAATGAAAATTTTATTAAAATTCTTGTATTTTCTAGAAAACTTTTGGCATGTAAAGTACCATTAGTTGCGATTTTTAACATACTTTTACCAAAAACCAACCACATTAAGCAATTCGGTTTTTTACTACTCCTATGCAAGTTCCAGTGAGTAAGTAATCTATTTAAGCCCAATTTTTTTAATCAAACGTTAATGAAAAAGTGGATAGTATATATGTTGTAATGGGTTTATCAATTACATCGTTCATTTAAATCCGATAAGAATCGTTATCGGATTTAAAGGAAAGGTCTCTAAAGAAGTTACAAACACTGGTACTAGTTCTTCACGAATTATGATAAAGACTCAACTTACACACTTGTCACTTGCTATAAAAGCTTTTCAGCTTATGTACCTGTACTAAAGTTTGAATAGTGAAACATTGAGAGTCCATACCACAACTTTTAAGAGAACCAAGCCTCTCGCTTCATATCGTTATTAAGTAGAGATGGACTTACCTTGGCTTTTACCTTGCCTTTTAAGGAGATTTTTTTATTTTACAAATTTACAATCCTTTTCATGAGTAAGATGATTATGCTATATTGCTGTTTTTCGTTGAATTGTCTTGAAGTTCAGGAACTCATCTGCAAATGTTGATATTGCAAATCATGTGTACAGGTGTACAAGAAGAATCAAAGTGAAGATAAAATTCAACGAGCTGATGTGTTTAAAAACATTCTTTACAACTCTATCAGATACATTTTCCTAATTAGACATTGTCAGATTTTGCATTCCGCTTCATTTGCAAGTGCTACATCATAATGATTCTATCCATTTTAAGGTGTCAGTGACACCCACCCGTTGCGTTTCGGTTTCATTTCATAAATTTTAACTTTGTATTTAATATAAGAATGTGTTTTCATTTAAAAATTTAACATATAATCTGATTTCCGATTGCTTGAGGTTAATATAATAATATTATAATTTATGCAAAGGGCTGATATACAATATGTCTATGTAGCATTGGATGATTGTGCATCAAATCGAATTTGATATTTTCTACTTCTTTGAACTGGGAAATCGATGGGAGGTCAGTGTTGGAAATAATTTTGTACGGAAACTCAATCCAAAAAGTTGTGTACTTGGTCCATCCGTATTAAATAGATTAGGCAGATGAACACAGTTTGTTGGGTGAATGTATTACGTAGATTAGTTAAAGATGCAGGTGTGCATTATTATTATTAAACTGATGGATGCTGTAGGGTTGAGTCTGAAGAATCAGTTGAATAGAGAAAAGAAAAAGTCAAGAGATTCAACTCGTCATTCTTAATATTTTCCTTGTGGGTTTGCTTGCTATGCAGGTGGTTGGGCTTTGGCTTCACTTCGCTTCTAAATTCTTTGCCTGATTTAGTAAATCTACTTTTGATTGCCTTCTCTCATGCTAGATCAATTTATCACTGAAGAAAGTACGGCACATATATACAATGCATTCGTGTCTTTTATTAATATTATAATAATAATCATGATTTTTTGGATATCATTAAGAGGAAACCGCTTACTCAGGTGCATTTCAAGAGGAAATTTTAACTTCTTAAAGTTTTTGGCTTTTTTTTTATTCATTGAACACTTGTTTTGAGTACTTAGCTGCATGCATTTATCTTCAGTGCAGCTTCTTGTTGAGACCTAGTTCTAGGTCTTTAGATCTATAAGGTGCCAATGATTATAATAATAGCTGTAAAATAATATCATTACAATTTTTAAAATTTCAGATGAGTTGCAACTACAAGTTTACCGTCTAATTTGAAGGCAAGTGCATATTGCATGCAGGTGCAGCAATCATGTGTCACTCAATCGAACAATAAATCATCAATCCATTGGACATTAATTTTTACTCTAATCAACAAAGATATTTATTAAGTAAATGGCATATTAGAGTCTCAATCACAGTCAAAAATCTTTCTATACAAAATGTTTTATGAAATATGATGCATTTTTAACTCAACTTGGCTTCCGTTCTTTGAAAAAAAGTGAAACCTGCAGAACAGAGAGAGTGTTAATCTCCATCCCATCCTTATTCTAAAAGTTGGCGACAGCTTTTAGAATGTTAATTGATTCCAAATTGTCTCGCCGACACTTGATAATCGCCAAATGCCACAGTATAAGTACTAAGGAGTCAAAATACAAGTACCTGCTACACCATATTATAAACTCTGTTTAAAAAAACAGACGGAAGTGATCATTTCTGTCGGTTCTGAGAAAGTTCATTAGTTCCAGCTAAGTAGAGACTTATGAGCAATGAGTCGGAAACACATCTGTAACACTTGTAGTATTTTGCCGGAGTTAAAAAGCATCTGTTTACGAATTAGGACTGACCGGACTCACATTATTGTGCAATGATTTCCTTTTTAAAAATGAATACATACAAAAATCTAAGAATATTATTATTATTATTATGGGCACTTGTTTGTAGAGGCATGAAATGTATTGAACAAGATGCTGACCATTTATGTAAGAAGATGAATGTGGGGCTGAAAGTGTCGTCTATTGAACAATTTGTGTCTTGTCAACATCGTTTCTTATCCTAAGTTAAAATCTTTAAGTGGTCTTTTAAGTATTGGATGAGTACTTGCAGATGACACATTTCTTATCTCAAGTTTTGGGTAGCTAAATTCTTTGCATGTGCTTTTATCATTGTATCTTAAGAAGTTACTAGTATTGTTGATCGCTATTAGGATTTTCAGCAAGTTCTTTAAAATGAACACATTTAGCCAGAGAACGTTAAAAGTTTATCTATTTTTCTTGTTTCCACACCTTAAATATTTGAAATAATATTTCTTACTTTAATGATAAAACATGAAGATAGTTATCTTCTGTCAGGAATCTGTGCTATGTTTTTAATTGTGCATCGTTTTGTACTCAATTTTGATTTTATCTTAAATGCTTTTGTCCAAAACTTTTCATCTAGTATCACCCTGTTTAGTTTGCGGGTGGCATTGTTTTGGCTATGGTTTTCGTTACTAGCTTATTCTTTAAAAGTTAACAGAGTAACTTAACCACACCACCATCATTTAGAGGTAAGGATATTATTTCGTTTAATATTATTATTTTGCCATAGGAAAAGATTTTAGGTTCATGTAAGTGTTGAAATAGTATCGGATTCAATCTATTCCAGAAAATCTCTGGTTTTCCTCAATTGCAGACTAGCAAACTGGTACTTGTAGGATCTGGCTTACAATTCGGGTCATATATTCAGCTCACATATATCCATCCGGTTCTCGTGTGTTTCAACTTGCGTATTTACCAAAATAATTATGAGGACTTATGAGGAGGGCTGAAGTTCGTTAAGACACCATTGATATCTTATTTACCTAAATAAAAAGAAATTTGAAATTTAGGATTGACTTAAAATAGAAATTTTCCAGGATATTTGTGGACTATATGATTCCAGCAGGCGCCATGCACCACCTGGGACCCTTAAAAGTCTCGCAGGGTATGGTTGCCTAGCTGAAAGACAAGTGTAAATCGTGGGCGGTCACAATATCTTAACATACTACATACACCTTGCCTTACAAGCACTCGTCAGTCGTTGGGAAGGAAAGTCCATAATTAGATTAATGTAATAAAAGCTATCTTATTTTTGACGCATGACACACCCTGAGAGAGAAAGGACCTTGATTTTTCGACTTATGTCATAGTCACCCATCAATATTTATTATGACAGTTCTTTTGTATATTTACACTGAGGTGCAGACAGGACCTGAGGTACGGAAGATTTTTAAAATAAGGTTATTTTATATAACCAAGATAAAGAAAGCGATTCCTAGCTACAGATACAGAGGATGATTGCGAAAACCCGTTTTTTTGTATTTATTCATACGGCTTAAATGGGGGAGTTATGGCTTGCTATTTGTAATTGCAAATCTTATATGTCTACCTTAAAATTTCACTCGTTTAAATAATTTATGCATAAAAAGGGGAAGTGATAACTATTTGTAAAAAGAATTAAATATTCTAAATTGCATTTAAATATTAAATTTAAAAACTCTTAATTATTTGTTAAGTGTATCTAAAAGAGAGTAATTTGCAATTATTAGAGTAAGTAAGCATTTGATTAACTTCTTGTATTTAAAGACTGTAATTAAATTAACGAATCTTAGAATACTTCAGAAATGTCAGATTCTCAAAAAGGTTTTCTTTTCTTTTCTACCAATTGTTATTGTCGGTCAAAGAGATGTACACTGGTGGACACTTTAGTTTGTTTTCATAGCCCCAAGTAGTCGACAGCTTGGAGACTACTATTTTTATCCTTTTGTCCAAAACGGACAAAAAGACAATGATTCGGAGGCGAAATAGTTATTGAGCTACTCCTCCCAAGTAATAGTTAACAATAGGTACAAGATTTTGACTATTGTCATACCCACTGACCATATCCTTTTCTTAACAATAAATACTTTCAATCGGATGAGTCATGAAAAAGACAAAAACACGGAACGTAAGCAAGTCCCTCAAAAAGTCTAGTCGTAAAATTTAGTACCTTAAAGACAAATGAGGATCGTCCTTCTATTTGATGCTCATTTCTGTGTTGTGTCGTGATCTTACAATTTCTTCGCTTTCTTTTTACATTTTATGAGTTTTGGCACGGAGCCTCTTGACTTTGATTTGTCTTTTGATGGTTTACTTGGCGTTGAGCAAAGGCATATAACTCGTAAAATAGTGAAATATGAAAGGTGATAAAGTGGAACAATTATTATAAGAAGCCTTTTAAGTTCTAGCTTGGTCTGTTGTTCAGATCGATTTTTTCATTTTTTAACTTGGGCAATAAAATTATAAGAATTTCCGTCGTTTACACCATGTGCTGTAATAATGAATGGAATGTTTATCTATTAAAGACTAAAAACCAGTAAATCACAATAAAAATTATAATATGCTTAACTATATAAGTTCGTTTATGAGCCCACGGTCGCTCGTGTAGTCAAGTGATAGAATGGCTTTTCATAAGTTGTTCTTTCGACCTCCCAAATACAACAACTATAAATTATTAACTACAAATTCAAAATTACATATATTTTTCGAAATAGAAGTCGTGAACCTAAACTTTAATGAAATATTTCAACGTCATTAGTTTTAAGATGTTTTATCACTAACAAAATTATTTTCTAATCTATTTCTCGGCATCAATGTTTATAGCTTGAAAATGATCGCTTTTGTTTCATGAATCTTGCATATAAAATGGGTGGGTATATTACACATTCGGCAGGCTTGAAAATGAAGTTTCACCTTTGGTAAATAATATCGTATCCGTGTATACCCGCATCTAGCATTTTAAATTGCTATTTAATTTATTCTGATAACCTCTTTTTCCAACTATTTACACACCAGGTATCTCATTACGATTAATGAAACTTCCATCAGGTGCTTTCAGTCAGTTGAAATGAACTAACAGAGTTGTTTTCATTATTTTGGATCACGAAGTTTCAGAATTCAATAACTATAAAACGTATTTGAAGGTAGAAAATTCATGAACAATCTAATCTAATCACATGCACTGTGTTGTATGTAGAAAAAGCACTATATAGCTATACCATTTACCAACAATAAGATACAACTTAGATACCAGGGTATGTATATAAAGGAATAGAGACACAATGTAGAAATTGAGTATGGAGCTATTTCACTGTGTTAACTAATTTTAGGCAAATCATTTAACAATTTGGTCCAAGCATTTTGCTAGTTTTATTTATTATAATATCTTTAGGCGAATACAATAATTTGGGAATTGCTTTGGCTTATTTTGGTAATGGTTTATATTTAAATACAATATCGTTAAATTTTTAAAAATCTCCACCGTAGGAAATTAAAATCATTTTATTTTCTTACAGCACAGATTTTCTGTCTCTTTCTTAATTATTCAGCTAAAATTACATTGTTATAATTTAACAATAACTAGAAAAATGACACAAAGAAAAATATGAAGAATGTGAGGACAAGATACATAAGAATATTTCAATCTGTACTAGGCCATTCATCCTCAAAGAAAAAGAATGAAAACAACAGACGGCTAGCGTTGGGTCGAGATCATGTCTTAGGAATGTAGCTGAGCTTTTAAACTTTTTAAGCTAACCAAACTAGATACTTGCTTATTGCTTATAGTTCATTTTAAATCTTATCAAGCCTCTTGGCCACAAAGAAATGTCAAAAGGACAAACCAAGCAGAAGAAAGAGAGTTTCAATTGAAATCCCTTGATTTTCTTATGAGTAATGTCTTAAGTGACAACTCTGTATCTTTTATGAGCGTCATCATCATTCTCTTTGCTGTTAGATAGTATAAAAGCATGTTTTAAATTTTAGGGATAATATTGTTGTGTAACAAGTAGCAAAAAGTAGGTAGTATATATTAAAGAGATATGATTCTCAAAGAACGAGGACCAGTTCTCTAAGCATGTTTGTTCTTTTTGGTTTGGTCAATGAAACCATGAAAGGGTTAGGTTTGGTATTTGGAAATTGAATGCCGGAGTGGAGATTTCAATTGGAATTTTCACCTGTTCACTTTGCTTCAAAACCATACAAAGATTTTTCCTTTGTAATCAATCAATAATGAATAATACATGAAAAAACTTAATGTATCAGGTGATTGGATCACATATGGTTAGCATGAATTGGTTTAAAACATGGTTATGGAATTGTTTGACCTAGGGGCGTTATTTGCAGAGATTATGAGTCTGGAATGTCTTTTTTTAAATGTTAGAGCAATGACATTCAGATTAGAGATTTTAGGTTGGTCAACATGTCTTAAAAAACCAGGATTAATCGGAGCAGCTATTGGGAACAATAATAGATATTGAATACCTAGAGAAAAAGTTTTTCTAAGATATTCAGTTTTTCCTAAAATCTTTGGGATGTAGCATGTAGCGAGAAAAATCTACAACTTGATAACTTTTTAAATCCTTTTCAATCTATCTAGATTTTAAAAACTGGGAAAATACACAACAAGTCAATGAAGCAAAGTGCCACTACGAATATGTGTAATAAATAACCAATAACATTCCATTAAACCACGTTACCGCAAGAAAGAAAGCCACGAGGAAGGAGCAGGTGTATTCCCACGGTAAAATTCTCAGCTACTTAACTACCTAAGTATGAATCGTTTCGTATCTATCGGCTGACACCATGTTTATTAATTCATGTATTATTACGATACAATATATACACTTACCAGGTAAAGGAGATGTTTCAGTTGTATTGATACTTTACGACTCGACCTCATTTGCCCTCAATCTTTTACTTCTAGGCAGTACAAGTCATGCAGAGGCAATTTTATCTTCGTTAATGAATAAATTCCAGTTCAATAAATGTCTCATCCAGCCAGAAGCATTATTTTTTAACATGTTTTATTGTTTTTGCTCTCTTTATCTTCTTGAGTCGAAGCCAGGTAGAGAGAGTCTTTGTTCATTAAGAATCTTGTAAGAATACTTATGCACGATCATGAATGAACTCATTTTATTTTTATTTTTGCAAAAATCTGGTCCAACATTGATACACCTCAGCCTGTGATACCTTGGGTGTCATTATTCGAGCAATAAGATTATAACTACATGTTGTTGCTTTCCAGATGTTGTTCTTCAAAAATTTTTTAAGTTGTAATAAAAATCAGGTTAAATTTTTAATTGTATTTAAAAAATTTAAAAATCCAGTTTTTAATTTTTTTATAACTGAAAGATTTTGAGTTAACTATAATTTACTGCGTAGCAAGTCAAAGCTTTCAATACTTAATAAAAATCAATGGATCAATATGTTAACATGATTATGCGACAGATTGAAGTGTCATTTGACATTTCAATTAACTACTCATACAACACGATTGACCCTAATAATTTTTGGCTTGATGCAGTTGTATTGTTGTATAGCTTGTTTCTTTTGATAAATACAATAAACTATCTCAACAGTATACCAAAGTATCGCTAGACCTACTTTAAATACATTTTTGAGATGTGCAATCGAAAAG
>JAQGAA010000476.1:0-22256 GCA_034696425.1 Isotoma viridis
GAACAATCAACATTTATTCGTAGAGGTATTAACTCAACCCTAATGGTCAGAAGTAGTCGTTGTAACAGTAATGCTGGAAAAATACATATAACTTTTTATATAATAATAACGCCTCTAAAGATTATATTTGACTATACAGAAGAAAAAAACGTTCTAGCAACGTTTATTGTTCAAAATCAGAAACAAAGCTATGCACCTCTCGAACCGTACGTCTGGAAGATTAAAAGCTAGTAAATAAAACCTAGAATAACCCCTTCTGGCTAGTTGTGTTTTTTGATGTTAACTAAGAGAATATTATACTTTTACGTGTAGTAGTAGTAAAAGAAATGATAGTAAAACTTATTTTGAAGTAGTAAAGTGTAGTCAACCCCAGCCAGTGCGTATTATTATGATCAAAATGATGATGATGATGGTGGTGGTTGATGATCTTGAAGTTTCGAAAGAAACCCTGAAAAAGAAGACGCACATTTTCGTTATGTTTTGTCTGTCTGGTTTTAGCTTTCTTCCCTCCTTAAAAGTCCCTTGTTCCTTTTTTTATATTTTCTGTCAAGATGTTTACATCTTGGTAGTAGTGGTGGTAGTTATTATTATTTCTTATTCTTATCTTCTTATATAAGCCTAAGCCTTAGGTTGTATTGTCAAGATGTTGTTGCATGGCTTGGATGGTTTTTTCCTTCCTTGATTACAAAAACTGTATAATATATGCGGTAGGGACATGAGTAGTAGTTAGTAGTAAGTATGTTAAAGTAGAAAAGCTTCGTTGCTGAATATTATACTGGTGCGTAGGATAAGTAGTATTTTTGTGATGATGATAGTATGGACGTATGGAGCAAAAAACAGTCTAAAGTATACATTATATTACTATTTAAATGTTCAGTTATACTTAAAACTTATAATAATACTGGTTTAAAGATGTAGTAGTACTGAAGAAATAAGAAGGGTATAGAGTTAAGAAAAGGGACACTTACATGTCGTATGTATTTAACGAAGCAGAAAAAGGCCCTTCCTTTTATATGACACGAAATCCTCCATTTAGTGTATACTGGAAGGATTTTAGTCCACCATTATTTTAAAAAGGGGCTGAGGACAAGTTTTGGACACGAAGGGATGATGATGGTAGGTTTAAGTCTGATTGATTTTGTGTAAGGGAGGCTTGGCTTTTTTAATTCTCGTATTTCTCCAAGAACATTTAATACGACCTTGTACGTGTACAAGAATCGGAAATGTCAGATGCATGATGCCTTGCATGCGTGCTGCTGCTCTTGGTGTACCATGATGACCACGACGATATACGATAGACAGATATCAAAGTTAAAGAGGTTGTCATTTGAGACTTGGACTAGTGGTAGTAGTAGTAGGCCCTTATAGTGGTAGGGAATAATGTGTGTTGAACAGTTAAACTCATGGAACCCCTGCCTGAAGGGAACAGTAGTAGTAAAAACGTAAAATAAGAGAAGGAGCAGATGCTTCTCGGTTTAATATTTTAAACTTTAAAGGTTTGACCCAGACAGTATTATTGAACTCTCCATATCTTTCATCGCAGCAGCATATAAGTTTTATATCGGGATTCGGATATATAGTTACTTTTTAAGGAACAATATTGTTTGAGTTGTAAAGGGAGGAAAAAAATGTTTAAGATGAAGAAAGGAAACTTTGGATTCTTTTTCTGGATTTTTTTTTCATTTCTTGATGTCGATGAAAGGGAAGTAGATTGCCGGGTGTTATCTTGCAGGTGTGCTCTTGTCGATGAAGTTTGGACTGAGGGATGGTATATGTTTTATTGTGAGGGTGCTTAAGAATTGTATTAAGAGATTTCAAATGAATCTTTTTGCTATTGGGGGTTTTAGTGAGTTGATGGTGAATTTTTTTGGAAAATGAGAGGGATTTTTTTGGGAGTTTTGGCGAGAAAAACTAGAATATTATAGGAAATTATTTTGGACTTTGGAAGGTTTGTTTCGGAACAGTATTTAATTTTCTATTCTGCTTGATTCTTTTGTCACAGATATGCATATTTTGACAAGCTTATGCTTCCACACATTGAGAGTAAAAAGGGTTGATGTATAAGGGACATAAAGTTAGTTAAAAATGTCAAAGTTGATTTTAATTCTCAACTACTTCATGCCATATTCCATAATTCCATTTCCCATCTGCGTTGATAATAAAAGGCGATTCTTTATAATCATCTTGAAAGCTCCGTTCTAGATTTCTTAACTTTTGTAAAGTGAGAGTTTAAGTATGTCACGCTTGCCATTCTAGGAACGAACGATTAACATAACCAAAACTATGTTTCTACGACTCAAGTTTACTTAAGCTATTTCATATTTCATACACTCCAGTCAGTCATGCATTCATCTCCAGTCAAAGTTTCAAAGGATTATATGCTAGTTCCTAATAATCATTTAAATGAATATACTCAAAAGGGTAAGATTAATCTTGAGGCGTTACTCCTCTAAGTATAATATACTATTATTATCAAAAAATTTCTTTTGCATTTCGATAGAATGATACTTAGAAGGGTAACGATACCATCATCAGCATAACTTAATTTAACTATATTCCCAAAACATGTATAGAGCAGCAATAATATCAAATAATAATTATGATACTTTATATATAAAAACATGTTCTGATTTACTTCCGAGGGACCACGTGTTTCACGGCTGGAGTTAAAAACTGAAAGTTATTATGAGCCGACAGGCAAATGCATACCATGAATTGAATGTTTATGATCAACCATTTTATTACAAATTACACATCACATAAATATTTTTAAGCAACTTTGAACTTGAGAAATACTCCGGTTCTCATTCCATCTTCCTAATCCAAATCCAAATTCCAACATATCTTCCAGACGGCTGTTAATACAAGTGTGTGATAAAGGTATTTTTATCATCATCATCATTATACTCTGTAACAATGTGCCACAGGCCATTCGATTATTTATAAAGATAAGCGATCTTTGAGATGAACTATGTTCAAAAGTTTAAATCTCTGCATGAAGAAATATTTTAATGGTTGTGTTGTATAATATTAAATTTTTTCCTTTGCATAAAAGAACATGCATACTGCACGCACAAAATGAACACTTGTGACTTTGGAATCTTTTATTAAGTCTTTTACCGAGAGTATTTTATTCCTTGCCCTTGAATTCTTTTAGTTCATCAGATCAAGATTTAAAATTCAATACAATTGAATTCCATTGATAAAAATGTGGTGTTCAATAAGTAAAAGCATTGTTAACAGTTTGGATGCTTCCAGCAGTAGTCCTCATATCCATTCATCAGGAGAACCTATGGTTCTTGACTTTGCAGGTTCTCTGCGGTTGGTCTTATTGTATAATGATATAGTTCATGGACTGGTCAGTGTGGTGGTCAGCATAAAAGGTAGTGTATAACATATCGTTGCAATCTAGTATTGACCACTGCACTATTAGAAATCATTCACAAGGAAGAATGCATTATTGCTTCAGAGTTATTTTTTATGTTGTAAGAATGCATTGTTAAATAAAACCAAATATAGGAAACGAAAAAGTAGTAAAGGTGAGGCATTTCAAAATTCTTTAGTAAGAAACTTTCATGGAGTGATTTTTACGGTGAATAGGAAATATTTCTCAATGATTCAAGATACAGAAACCAGGTTTTCATTTAACTTTCAAGTCACGGTTGACTTGTCTAGTTTTGTCCTCTTTTATGAAATCAATCCCATTTGTCCAAGTTGTAAAGGTTGTGTAGTAGTAGCCTATCGGGTTGAAAACTTAGTTCTAAGTCCATTCAACTGGCAAAGGCAGTATTAAAAAAATAAGAAAGGTAGAAAAATAGTTTCGTCTCAAGCTGAATTGGACACAGAAACTGATCGCAATAATGATGTTCGAATAGTAATTCAATTCTTTGTATCTTCATGAATGAAACAGGCTCTAGGTATGTTTAGTTCGTGTAAGCTCTAGGCTTTTTTCAACCCAGGCTTTTCAACTTCATCTGCTGAAATATGTAAGTGATAGACAGTCGGTGGTATTGAAAAATAGTATCGGTATTGTTTTGGGGTTTTTGGTTCATGCCATGCCTTAAGTCATATAATATTAAAGTTTAAATGGTCTGACAGAGTAATTTGACTTAATATCATTAAGATTATTATGAATATAATTATAGAATGGGTTGATCTCCATTTCAAATTTAATTATAAGCGTTGTATGCTATCATAGACAAAATAAAATGCAACGAGGTGGGTGGACCTGAATCAAAGTATTGTTTTCATCTCCCTTAGCACGCAAACAGTGCAAGTATTTCAGTCTAATGTCTCCGACTCTGACTGATTTATAGTTCAATCAAATCATTTAATACTACTGACATTGATACACAAAGGAACAAGTTGGATAAAAAAGTAAAACAACATTTACCGTAATGAAATAATGAAGATCTGTGGTGCCAGAGAAGAAAGCCAAGTCGGCTATTGAGACTGTGTACTTGGTGCCATAAGAAATCAAACCAAGAGTTTAGGTGTAATATAAAAGAGAGAGGTCAAAAATGGAAATCAAGAAGTTTGACCAGCTCAAGAAGTGAGTCAGTCTAGGAGCATTTCGTTTTTTATTAAGGATTGCATATTATTATTATTATTATTACGATATTGTTTTACAGTTAGAGAAATGTCTAGAAAGAAGAAATAAAATCTCATTTCACATGTTTCAGCCACGAGTAAGCAGTTCTCTTAAAGTAAAAAAAATAAATAAGTACTTGTTGAATTTTAAGCCTCCCTTCAGTCAGACTGCCACCATCACCATCATCTCTTCAAGAAGATTGAATGACTTTTAGACTGAATTTTATTTCATGTTGTTGTATATAAATGAAAAAGACCAACCCAGCTGCATATGCTTATAGAATTCTGTGATTTAAAACGATGCATGGTTATTACTTTATTCTTTGGGTGAGAGAGATAAATCCTCGTATAAATCCGATAGTAAAAATTGAACACATAAAAGAGAACTTTACATAACATAACCTACTTTTTAATCCTGCCCTGTCTGTCTGAATAAATGAAGTTCGCCATCTTGAAGAAGAGATTTTTTTTGTATCCAAGTCTTTTAATCCTTATTGATTGATTCTGTTTGTAAATGATGATTGAGAATTTGATTTAAGTTCGATTTTGATGATTTGACCTAGCTTGAACAAGCCAAGCGAGTTTGTGTGATTTACCATGATGGATCTGAACAAAAGCCAATTTAAAATTTAACTCTTTTAAACACAAAAACAAATTAGCAAGACACTTTGAATGGTTCAAAGGTTATCTAATTATACAAGGCAATATGGTTTTTGAAGGATTTCGTTAAAATAGAAAAAATACTTTTACATCTTGTCTTGTTAAGTCGTTTTTTAAATGAATTGAATTTTAATAATTTATTAAAATTACGCCTTGCCTTTACTATCATGAACTAATTTGAATATTCATTTATCAATTGAGCATAACTGATTGACGTAGGATCCTATGGTTATGCTAATCCAAACATTATATTATTACCCATCATCATTTAGCAATATTATAAGTATGAATCTCAAATGGGTTGAAGGATCGTAAATTCGTGGATTAAAATTAACTCACTAACAACGACAAGACAGTAGTAACTAAAATATTAATAAAGCGATACAGTAGTAGTAATAACAGACTAAAACTATTAAACCTGTATATAAGCATTTGTGTATTGCTAAATCTATTGGGTTTTTAAATATTAACCAATTTTGCACGGAGGATTTGAGATTATATAGAAATGTCTGTTATAAAATATAATAGTATTAATATAATTACTATCATGCTTCTGTATATGTGAGAATGGAGATTTTTAAATAGCCAATGTCATTTCTGTCTGTGGCAGGTTGGTTAAGTAGCATGGAGTTAAATAAAGGGTGTGTGTACTCTGTACATCTCTCTAAAGATTATCACCGCTGGTATTATTGTTGAAATAAGTGTTATTACCTTTTTTTTCTCAATGAATTGCATTTGACTCCTTGCTATTATATTGTTATCCCTAGGTGTGTGTAAATAATGTATCATTGTACATTTCGTGATTCAAATGAATGAATTTAAAAATGATGAAAATAGAGAATTGACGGTTTGTCACATACACATTGAAAATAATGATAGATTGAGGATTTCCCATGTACCATGAATTTCATGGGTAGGGTTATGTCAGAATAAAGTTTTGAAAGGTTTCAAAAAACATTGATACGACTCTCCCTGCTCAGCTTGATCAGCACTCGTGGTGAATAATTATGATTACCTTTAAGGAAATTTTTACTTTATTCTTTTTTAGATTATATAACACAATACCGAAGGAAAACAAGGCTTGATTTAGGTGTGTTTATGTGTGTGTGCAATGTGCAACCTTTAAAATAGTGCTTAGAGGGTTGAGGTGTCGAGGTGTGTCCGCTGCTGTGGAGATTTAATCAGCTCGAAGCTAAAAAAGTGAAATTTTTGATAGGGTTCTGATAAAAACATTCATGAATTTACTACTATTAAAAATTCATAGATATAATCTATAATAATAAGTATATATATATGGATTTGAATTAACAAAGCAGTTTAAAAAATATGAGCAGGGCATTTTAATTTTTTTTATCCGAATTCTTTAACAATTCTCGTGTACTTATTTACAATTAGTAAAATCGTGTATGGGAAACTGATGTGCGATTATACATCGAGAGGCAGAGAGAGAGGGTCATTGTAGCTCATTATACTTTTTAGCTTCTCCAGACAAGAATCAAGGAGGTTGGAAAGAACTCTCAAAATGTTAGAATCAATATTAATTGATCAAGATTAAATTTGTAAATGAAGTGTTCTGTTCACTCAATGTTTTTCACACAGAATTGATTACATCTCACATAATATTTATAAAACATGTTGGAGAATAATTTTACAATAGTTAATACAAATAAGAAAGATCAAGTTTTTTTCCTATTGCTTATAATGAATTGAGTTCATTACACAATGATGGTAGTGAATGCGTATAATATTCGTAAGTAAAAACAAATAAATGTACAAAGTAAGTATAAGTGGAGGGTTATTCATTGGTTGAGATGAATTTCTCTTTAGCAAATAAATAGTTGTAGTGAACAAACATTATATTTCAACCTTTTAGCTTTTAATTTCCATTATTATATTATAACTCTTTGAATTACAAAAATTTAATATAGTTTAGTAGTGTGTGTGTACTTTTTCATTACCTATGAGTTATACTTACCTACCAGTACGTATAATAATATAGTTGAAGTAGGTTTTGTATTATATTTATTATGAATTGGCACATTATTCTTAATCGATTGAAATCCAGTCTTTTGTTTTAACCTGCTCAATCAACTTTTCAAGTGGCTAACCGGTTTTTGTTTTAGTTCAGATACCTGTAAATTAAGGGAGAGAGTGAGAGAGGAAAAAATAAGAGCATTAAGAGGTTAATGAGCAAAACTCAACTCATTGATTTAAATAAAAAAAATCATATTATAATTAATATTATTGCTGTATAGTAGAATTATATTTATTGATAAGTCATAATTTCTCATTGTGATGGAAGAGAAAGAAAAAAATCCAAAAAACTTATTTTAATTTTTGATTTTTTTTTAAATTTCAGATTACATGCAACCGAGAAAGCGACCTGCTCCCAATCAAACATCATCCAGTCCTGCAGAGAAGAAAGCTGCTTTATAATAATAATCATTGTATTTTTTCTAATTTAAAAATATTATTATTGTGTGGATATTTTTATCTCAAGTAAGGGTTAAGTGATATCTTGCTGTTCTCATAACATTTAGTATAATAAGAACATACAAAAACTGCTATATAATATTAACACCATCATATCCTTAATCATATAATCATCATCATATGATAAACGCAGAGGTAGTAGTATTATTATTACTACTACTTTATATATCAAGTACTTTCTCTCACACCACACACTGGGAACATAAGATAAGAACTAAAGATCAAGTTTTAGCATAAAATATGCTAAATGTTAAAAACGAATTTATTATTATTATTAGTAGTGACAAGAACAGGAGAAAAGTCAGCAAAGAAATGCAAAAGCACGCCTTCACCCTTATATTTCGTTATAATATAACAATTTTATTATTATGTGCATAAATGGTTTTAATATATTATTGTATTTATAGTTTTTATCATTAATAGTTTTTTTTTGGGTTCTATAGTTTTTATTTGAGTTGATTATTCAAGGAATTTTATGATGTGCCACAACCAAAATTTTTGGGTTTAAAACTCGCAAATCGCATCACCGCGCAAAAAAGATGTAATACACATAATATTATAATATACAACACACTACACATATACATGCATAAATTCAATCAATTTTATTTGCAATCTTGAAACTTAAAAAAATCATTAGTAAAAGAAGGAAAGGATTTATTTAATTTTATTATTTTTAAGGTTTTTTGTTTTTTTAATTGATAAGCTTTATTGAAGGATATTGATGCTTACTTATCGGTTATATAAAGCATTTGAATAGTAGCAATATAGTGTGCCTATAGCTTAATAATAATAGAAAAGTTTAAAAATTGTATAGAATTATAATTTGAAACAAGAAAGATATATTATGTATAATGCATCTTTATTATTTCGAATTTAAGGAAGGGTTTAGGTTCAAAAATCATCATCATTATTATTAAGATAATAGTCGTGTACAATCTTGAAAAAGCAATTGAATTAATTACACAGAAACATACACACATTAAACATACTTTCATAGTAAAAGTACACAAGAGGTTGCTTGTTAGGATATAATATCGTTTAGAAAGAAATAAGAATAATACACACAAGAGTAAGTTTATTTATTACAGTTTATATTGTATTGGGAACAGAAGTAAAGGTTTTTCATTTTAGTCACCCTTTTCGTTTACGCTTAAAATCAACGCTTCAATATTTTTTAGCTTAGATTTATAAAAAAACAGCTTTAGTTTATTAGTATTGAAGAATTTTCTCACTATACCTACCTACCTAAAAGAACTATATTGTATACATACACTTAAGAATAATAATAATTAGTTACAATTAGCGAATTTTATCTTTTTGCTAGATTTCCAAATCATATTTTAAACAAGAGTATAGTATTGTTAAAGGAAGGGAAGTGTATGCAAGTGTAGTTTTGTGTGGATTGGCAAAAAGTTTCAAAACTCTTATAGATCTCCAGCTTCGGGAAATGTTGTTTTTAGAAGGGTTAATTAATTGGTTTTTAAATGACAATTAGAATTCTTTTTTTGATTGATTACACAATTAAATTTAGTTTAAAAAATATTTATAATTTGGATTTGATTCAAACTCAGAAATACTTGTATGAGTTTTGGTTGGTAGTTAAAAAGTAAAATCTCTACTACTGTGGTTTATAAGGTTTAGAAAGATCTCCTATTATGTTTTGCTGCTAACACGTTGTGTAGCGTTAAATGCTTTAAATACATTTTTTTAAACACATTACTCATGCTTACAAATTGCATAATTTCTATCTTTAAGATATTCCTAAGTTTTTTTTATTTACTACACAGTTAGTATAATTGCCAGTTAGTACCAAATATTGTTTTGTTTGAATTTTTTAATGGGAAAAACTTTCAATTTATTTGAAGTGATTAGATTTTTCTATCATATAAAATATAATTTAAAATTATTTGACAAAAATACAAGCATAATATTCACTCTTGACTTGAGACCACCGACGAAAAAAGACTCGAAACTTTTAAAAATTACTCTTAAAATTATGTTACTAACTTTACTTACGACTTAAGAATTAAGCTTTGAACTAAAATTGGTACTTTTACGTTTTGTACGCAAAACATAATAAAATGTTTAATTGATAATTTGCATGTTAATTTTATAAAACTTGATGATGATAATAACTGACCGCACATGCACAACCTTATTTATTTACTTATATAGATTGTGTAGATATATATATTTGGTATTATGATTTGCAAAAAGTGTGATTGTGAAAACTGCTTTTGTACAGACGTGTTATATACTTAACTTACATAAATATGATTTGAATAAGGACAAAGAACCGACCTGTGAATTCTTGATGAAAAGAATAAAGATTTATTTTTTTACTTATAAAATAACATGACCGACTTGACTACTTTTGTTTATTTGTGTTTTTTAACATCCCATAAAAGTATTCCCATACGATGACTTTATAACTCACAATTTTGACAGGAAACCATTCCAGATTCCACACCATACTTTGAATTATTATTACGTCATTGCATGAGAGAGAGAGATAATGAAGCCGGACCTTTGGTGGTTTTAAAGACCAATATATTGAACCTCACTTTACTTACAATACACTGACCCAACCTGACGAAGCTTTTTGGATGAACCTTGACTCCAACAATACCAACTTTTGACCTGTGTGCGGTGACAACGTACAAAAAACAAAATCAACACCAACAACCACAAACTCAAACCAAAAAATAACATTTGACCATAATCACCTCACGACTTGTCAGAATGCATAATAATGAATTTTAGAAGATATTAGTACTACAGGTATAAATAAAAATAAGGATTTTGGGTTCCAAAGAACAGCTCTTTCAGTAATATATATTTTAGGTAAACTTGTTTAAGATTCCCATGTAGCTTTCAAATAATGACAAATAATATAAAATATAGCAAGGATTTCTATTGATATTATTTAAATTAGCAAAGTAAACAGGTTTGAAACTCCTTATCATTATTAGTTTAAAGAGGCTTAGAGCTTTTCAAAAAGATCGTCATCAGCTGGGATGTATAATAATAAAAAAATAATTGAAATTTTGAAAAGGAATGAGATTTTAAAGGAAAACAAATTGATTGAAACCGAGAAAAAACAATTTTTATTGAGGTGATTGTACTAAAAAGATCATGGTATAAATATATTTTGGATTGAATTGTTAAATAAACAAGAGATTAAAAATTGAACAGAAGAAAAATGAGTAATAATATTATTAGGAAAAAAATAACCTTCGAAAAGTACAAAATGACTGGTCTCATGCACCACTGAGAAAAGTTAGTTATTATATAATAAAACATGTCCCTATAAATGTAATAATAATAAAAAATAGTTCAAACAAAAATCTTAAGATCCTGGGCAGTGATTGTAGACGCACGTACAAAACAATTCACTTTCATATTTCCTAAAAACCTATAAGTAAACTCAATTTTATTACTGTTCAAACGGCTTACACACTTTAAATCTATTAAGTAAAATTTAATTCTGCATAATACATAACGGACAGTTAGGAAGGACTTGAAGGGATATACATAAGCAGTTGCTATGATAAAACTGCTTTTCAAATTAAATTCTAATAATTTATTAATTAGCGTATTATTTGGATATTCAATATGCAAAATTATGCAGTTGAAAAATTGAATGGGGTTTAATTTTTTGAAATTTTAGTATTGATTTTTGGAACGATTTAGCTTTGAATGAGTTAGCTTTACTCTAGAGAAAAAGCTTCATGAGAGCATGACTCTGTTGAAATTAACTTGCTTTTTCATTCTTAATCTTATTATACGTGTACACTCCTCGTGGGAAGTTTTTCCATGGAGAAAGTATAATAAAGTAAAGAATAAAAAATAGTTTTAAACCCTATGACTACATTTAAAAAAGTATTGGTATTTCTCGTAAATTTAACAAACACAAGAACATATAAAGATCACCCACCCACGTGGCTTTTTGTATAATAACTTGAGAGAACATAAAGATACAACAATATAATAATAACTAACTCTATAAAGATTAAACTGTTAGGAATTAACTTAATAAAGAGTAATAATAATGATGGTAAAGTTAAATCATAAAATATTATATTATATCAGGGGTAGAATTAAACAATTAACGCTTTTACACTGTAATCAGCTTTCATAATGTTAAACGTGATAAATCTGCTTTACTTACAATTTACAATATTATATATATACAAACTATAGAACACAAGTTTGGTCAACTTTTTGGTCTCAGTAAGACCGCCAGGTATCTTATCTCTAATTTAAAGAAAAAATAAGTAACAATAAATAAATAGATTTTATCTTGAGATGAAACTTCAGTGCAAATTTTTGTGAAATAAAGCCCACCCAGTTAATTATTCACTAAAACTAAGCCATTTGTCTGTATCTCTGTCACTAGTAATATAATAATACGATACAAAAACTAAATATCCTCTTTGCCCCTTTTCTACACACACACATAATACAAGGTAATATAATAATGAATGCATAGCAAATTAGTAAAATTCTTTCTAGGTTTTTCATTCTATTCTAAAAAGGTAAAAAAACCATTAGTGAAAAATCCAGTCTACAGATTAAGGTAATTGGCTTGGGTATACGTATAACACTACAACAGCGTGTCACTTTTGTCTCACCTGTTTTATAGTATACAAGTGCTTCAATGTAGTTCTATGAAAAATGCCACCCATCAGCTTCATCTAATCTGTACTCTAAATACTAATTCCAATGTGTAACACCTTAAATGATAATCACATACCTTAAATTCGTAACAAAAAGAAGATTAGGCTGACTTATCTAAATGAAAACAATGTGTGGTTATATTATTATTATATTACAAAAACTAATTCTAACACTCAGCACTATTACAAAAGAGTTCTTTTTGTAATTATTATTATTATTGTGTTGGTGTTTTTTCTCATGAGATTTTATTTATTGTAAGTTAATCCGCCTGCGATGATCTCATACTGAAGAAAAGAGGTGAAATAAATAATTAAATGCTTAAGGAAGAAAAGTAATATAATATATTTAATAATTATTATTTTAGGATAAGGTGTTTTTTAGGTTAATTACAATTAAACCCGATATTTTTGTAAGGTAAACACAGACACACACGCACACATACATACATACACACTTAAATTATTACAACTTACTGTTAAATATTTATTATAGAATTGAAATCCCTGTGAAAACTGTAAACATTCGAAAGATATAATTAATTTAAACTACTCAGTTTTTATCATTTTATCATTTGGTGAAAATAATTATGCAATTTAGATTCTAAGATGATGTTGAGCTGGATAGCTTTTTATTATTTGTAGTAAAAAAGTTAATTTTGTAAGTATAGTTTAATAAAATTAGAGTCATGTACCAACTAAATACCCACGTGTAATATTATCTAACAATAATAAATTAAATTTAACTTTAGTCTTTTGTTAATAATAAAGAATATGCAACGGGTTTTATAATATAAACCTATGTGATGTGAGACATTATAAATAACATTTCATGAAAAAAAAACTCTCAACCCGTATGTCACCCCGTGTCATTGCACGTGTACCTATGTTTTGTTATTTGCGTATTGAAATTTATAATTAGTATTAATATTATACATGGTTTAATTCATATTTAATAATAACATAATATTATTCTTATTACATGTATGAAAAATGGTTGCATAGTAAAAGTTTTGACTTGATTCCTAAATTCGTATAGAGGTGATGGTAGTGGTGGCTTGGTTTTGCAATGCGAGTGGTAGTAGTAATATATTATTATTGTCAAGTATTGGATGATGATATTTTATCAATTTAAATATAATTTCCTTGCGTTTAAATTAAAAGGATTTTGATGATGTGTTATTTACATGTACTATACATGTTATATTATGTTCAACAGGTTGATGTTGGTATCGAAGGGTGCAAATGCTAAAGATGAGTCTATGTATAGAAAGATATAAATGTTTTATATAATGTATGGTAATCAAATGTTGTGTTAATATAAAAAAAGGTGTTGGTAATTATATGTGGGATGGTTAAATAAAAGTTGGGAAAGACAAAAGTAAAAGAGAAATTTTTATGTGTTTGTTAAGAAATTTATTTAAAAAATGTTTTTTTTTCATACATACCACCATGCATCCGTACAAGGTTGGCTTTATGAGCTTACAGTAGTATGATCTGATGGTGTCAGTCTTACTTACCTGGAGTTTTTTGAACAAAAGGAGATTTTTGACTCTGTTTTGTCAATGTGCATTCATTCATAGAACTTCTTGGGTTTATTTGACTGTTCACTTTCAAATGAACTTTTCATGAATCAATAAGGGTTTATGACATCAGGATTGAAGAAAAAGTAAGGTGGTAGTAGATTGTTCTTTCTTTATTCTTTCATGGTTTATATTATTATTCCTTTAATTTCTACACCTAGAAAGTTTTCAGTGTCATTATAAAATATATTATATACTATGCACAGGATGCAGGTCTTATTATGACCTTTTAGTTTAAAAAAAGAATAATGTCAGGGTTAGGAGAGGCAACGGTGGATTGGATCTCAGAATGAAATTGCATTATATTATATTATATCCTTTTTAAAAATCATTCATCCTTTTTTTGCCACTACTACTGTAATATATACATATATACAGGTTATAGAGCAAACTTGATTTGAAAAGCTTATGGGTTATTGAGTAATTGGTTCAGGAAATCGGAACTGGTACCGATTACCGTATCTCAATTCAAACAATACTTATTATTCGTACAGTGCAGTAGTGTCCTGTCATTTAGTTACCTTTTCGATGCTTATAGGCTTTTTTCTACCTTTATTTCAAAAAAGTTTTAAATCCCAAGAAAATAAAGGACTGTCCTACATAACAAGACATGAATACAATGCACCCATCAATAATAGAAAAGCCAAGCTATTATTTAACACCAATATAATCCTCATCTCGTTGTACATTTTACTCTGTAGGATTATAAATGAGAAAGAAATAATATATTGTATTTGAAAATTATTTAGAAATAATAAATAGGGGTTGTAAAAACTTTTCTAAAAGGCGTCGAGCAGTCTGGATAGTCTGGAAGCTCTTGGTCTCTCTGGTCTTTCCTCTTCTCATACCGTACGAACGAGAGGACTTAGCATGGAGTCTTATTTCCATCTCTCTCTCTCTGGTTTTATTTTTACTATTTCTTTTTCCATATCATCTATCTCTTAGGTATTTACGTAATTCTAAGCCAAATGCATAGATAATGGTGGATTGGACTAGAGAAAACTGGTAAGAAAGAGCATGCAACTATACACAAAAATATAATATAAAACCGACACCAAGTTTAAGTGTCAAGCCATGCCAGGCAGGGAGGCATGAAATAAATGCATTATAATAAACTAAGATGAAGAAAGAGGACATTCTTTACATGTTCCTCTAAAGCATTATATTTCTTCAATAGTTATTTTTTTAAACGCTACAAGACCATAAAGACCTCTTGGACCTTGTTCCTCCTCCTCCTCCTATATCTTAAATACTTTAAAATGAAAAAAAACTTAATTTTTTTAAAAGATCAGTCAAAAGGCCAAAGAAGTAATATAATATTATTCTTATTAAAAAACGATTTCAAGTATTTTAATATCATGTTAGGTATAATATTCTTATAATAATAAATATGTGTATAGAATATTACACTTTATAGATTTTATCTCTCAACTTCTCTAGGTCTAAAGCGGAGAGTGTCTACTATGCCTATACTAAAAAGCCCATTATTCATCAAAGAAAGGTAAGGAAATAAAATATACAAGAGGTAAATCTCTGTATACTGTATAGGAACGTAAGACGAGAGGAAATGATCAGGTGTGTATATATTATACACAAAATCTAGGTTTATCTCTCTAAATTTAAAAAATAAATTTCAATACAGAACCTCAAGAAGACGAAGAAGGAGACTCTTCTGAAATAATAATAATAAAAAGTCCAAGAGCTCCATGCTGTCTGGCACATTCATCCAGCAATCCAGTCAAAACTATTATAAAATATAAAATTATGACAGTATGGATTCTTCTACTCTGTAACCTTGTAATGTAACTGTTACTCATGTTTAAAGCAAGCGTTGGTAGTGTGTAGTTAAATTTTATTTCCTTATCCGTAGTGTGTAATAATAATACCCAAACTAATCCATACAATAGTCTTACTTTACTATCTAATCTTTTTTACTCTTTAGACTCACTCACCTTTCTAGCTATAACAGAATAAAACTTTGAATAAAATCTTACTTCTAAGGTCACATATCGTATTTGTTATTTTTTGTAATGTTATTCCTTTCCATTGTGGTGGATTCATTTTTTAAATAATAATGTTATTGTGTAGATATGAAAATCCATAGTGAAAGGTAAGACGTGTATGGAAAATGGTTCATAGCTGTGCATGCAAGTGTAGTATTTTAATATACTTACAATTGATTACTATTGAGAATGCATTTTATTTATCTTGGTTTGAATTCTTTTACCTTCTTGGGTTGGGTTCCTTATCAAAATTGTTGGGGGGTAATTTATTTACAAGGTATGGGATTCATGTGGTGTGGGTCTAGGGTCTAAAATAATGTAGGGTGTTTGGTTAATTTTATTGTGTTGTCGAATTTGATTCAGTCATTCTACAAATATTTTTTTAAATTAATGTAACTCGTAAAAATGACATTAACTTCAATTACAAGGAGATATATATGTCAAAGTTATGTGCTAGTGAGTAAAATGAGGGATACGGGTTTCTTTTAAAGTTTTGTTTTGGATCATCAGTCATTAAAATGAGAAAGTTGCTCAATATTTTCCATCATTGTGTATTCAATACATTTAAAAATAATTTACAAATGTCTCAAGATAGAACTCATTTGAATTAATGGGGATTGAATTGTTGGAAAGTTGTATTTGAAGAATGATCAAGAATAAGAGACTTTTTGGCCACAAAGTTTTTGCTTCGAACCTTGGTGGTGATAATTCTATAGAGTTTTTTAATTCCCAGACATAATTTTTAGCCATAAATAAGTAAGTGTAAGTTAAACAGATAATAAAATGCACTTTCGATTTATAGCTAAATTCTTTGATGTGCATTGTGAAAGTTACTCAGTCATATCCAGAGATGCATTTAATCTATAAAAAATATTTATGTACGTGTACATTTTTCTATTACAGTTTGTGGGCAATTCCATGAACATTTTTTATTACTGTTCATCCCATACAGTTATATTTTCTTGTAAGCCCATAAATTTCCTGAGTATTTTATGACAGCAGTTAAATTAATAATATTTATGACTAATAGCTAATAATAAATAAATGATTCAGTTATATATATGTATTTATATTATAGTTAATATCTATCTTGCCATAGTGTCAGTGATCCATTTAAAAAAATCATTTGCCTTTACACAGCCATTACATTTTTTAAGAGGAGTGATGGTGATGATGGATGTATTCACAAATGACAAGGATAAAAGTAGAACATATTATTATACCATTTACTTTATTTACTTTCTCACAATCTCTCCAAAAGGAATGAAAAAAATATGTAACTTTTTTTACTTCTTTTCCCTCAAAAAATTTCCCCCATAAAGGTAAAATATTTGTGACAATAACAAACACATTAAGTTTTTCTTTTTAAAATTGGGATCATTTTTGATCAATTTGGTTTTTTATTAGCTCTCTTCATTGTTGAACATATATTTACCCAAAGCATTTTTAAATCACATTATCTGAAAATGGATAACAAATAAAGAGGTACATATGTAATGCACTTTAAGCTCTGAGTCTGAGTGAGAGTGAGTGCATTAGAGATTATAAAATTGCAAAAAAGAGAATGATTCCATAATCATTACTGATACCAATAAGGATTTCATTTCACGTATAATATGAGTCAAACTATATAATAACAAAATAAATATTTATCTCTTATTTTCCAGACAGCCATGTACCATATGAGTTAATCAACGTAATAATAATAATACCCCAAGTAAAAAGCATGTCAACTGATTTAAAATCAAATATCCTTAAGCAAAACTTGGAACAACTGCACAACTGAGATTAAAATAAATGCCGTGTCGAATCCATTAACTTTGGACTCATGTCAGAAATTTCGCACTTGGTCTGCCATTTTTCTTATCCCATAACTCATCTCAATAAAACTCCTACAAACAACAGTAGTAGTAGCCTGTTTGTCTCCGTTGAAGTTTTAAAAGGCTTTGGTGTGCATTTTTTGATAGGAAAAAACAGTAAAATTGAACCATCCGGTCAGAGACAGAGTCACTAGATATTCTCATAAGTGCTTTTAGTATATTATTAATACATACTAGAGATATTTTATGCAGAGTCGCATTTCTATTATTTTGAATTAAAATGTTACAATGATAAAGCTTCTCCAGTATGTAGCTGAAATTGAGATGTGATATATTATTATTATTGCAGTGTGTACTTTTGTTATTACACAATAACAAAAATACAACTCTTAAACCAAAGCTTTGATACTACAAAAAGTATGATAACATTTTTTAATCACTGAGTCAATCAGGAAGAGTCATTTTTCCTCTTGAATAGCAAACATAAAAAAATTTGATGTAAAAAAAAGAATTAAAAATATCCAGTTGGATGGCTTGAACAACTACCCCCTACTATTATATTAATGTATACAATGCAACTCTATAGATACGGACTGACTGGTCAGCCCACTTCGGAGTTCAATGACTTAAAAAGAGATACTATCGGACAAGTCAACTTCAGGGAATTAAAATTTGCAAAAATTCTGTCAAATTTTTTAGCATCTCATCTCTCCAGAATACCAATTTGTTTGTTAGGCATGGTCGTGTGTGTATCATATTATTTTATTTTTTTTACATTTTTACTCTTCTTACAATTTGCATACTGTTTTGTAAATTCTATTACATGTTACAGAATATTTAATAAAAGTAGTAGAATGATAATCGTAAACATAGCAATAATAATGGTAAATGCTGTTGTACTCTATGAAAAGCAGTTTTATTAAATGTGTAGTGTATATTCAGTATGTAAATGTTATCAAGAAAAAATTGGGTTTACTCTGGGATAATATTGTTTGGGTTTTTGTACACAAATAATAATATGATGTTATCAATAAATGTCGACCCATAAATGTTTACATTTTTTTTTACTAATATTAAAATATTTTAATGTATTTTTGATGAGATTCACATTTATATTTTTTGGCAAAAACAGGATTTCTCACGATTCGTAGAAAATTTGCAAGTAACTTTTATGTTATATTGTACTGAATCTGTATAAAACAATGTTCAAAATAAATAAACAGAACGCATCAAATCAGTAAACGCTTTTATATTATTATGTGTCTGTAATTTTCGAGAAGCTTCATTTAAAATCAATTTATTTGGGTGATCGAATTGAGTAAATCCCAATATAACTATACACCGATTTACTTTAAATTCCACTAATCCAGCACTTTCATGTGTATCGCACATTGCTTATAAAATAATCATGAAAGTACACAGTTTGATAGTCAAAAAATTACAGATAAGCAAAATGCTCACCAAAACTATGTACAGAATTGAGGTCGACATATTATGTCGATGATGCTGTCAACATGCTCAAACTTGTTTTCCAAACACAACCAAGCACGTTTGTCCAATTTGATGATTAGCACCAAAGGAATGTAAAGCATCATTAAAAAACATCCATAAAAATTAATTTGTTTGCAAATCTTTGACTCAAAGACAATGACCAGAAGCAAAGAGAAAGGACGCTCAAACAAAAGACAATAAATTATTTTTATGTTTCAAAGTTGAATCAGCTACTGTTTGATGTAACAAAATACTTTTTCCAGCAAATATTGACATTTGAAAGAAGAGAACTCAAAACTATTCTATATCGCATAATATTATCATCCTAATCATCATCATCCCTTAGCCATTAGTAATGCACCACATCGACATTAAGATTGTATCTTGTTGAACAACATTGACAAAGCAAAAAAAAATCTTAAAATCCAAGAATTCTCACCACACTTTCATGAGCTCATCAAACTACTAATACCACGGACGACGTAAATATTTAATCACTTTTGAGGAAAATTCCTAACAAAAGCGTAGATTATCGAAGTCAAATAACTACTTGGTGTTGTATATTCTCCTACTATCTTCCAAGACTTGTAATGAAACTCTGTAGAGAGATTAAAGTTAAAAAATTTAGATAAGTATATGCATACTGTACGTGTGCAGAATTACTAAGTTATGAACACCTGAAAAATCACTGCTACTGCTACTACCAGTTAAATAACAAGTACAGTAAGACAAGGTTTGTAACCATAATAATAATAATGAAGGTATATACGTGCGAATTCTAATGTGCATGCATACCTTGTATCTTGGATTATTACCAAAGTTAGTACTGTATTTAGTTACTTATTGTTAGTTAGTATATAAAGATTCCAAGATACACAATTCCGTAAGCAATATTATATTTTTTTGCTGGACTTTGTCCATACTGGTTGAGATTTTGGGTATGCATGCTTCATACTTTAGTTTGCTCATCTCTTCTCTATATTCTACTATTCCAACTCCATTAGAATAATAAGAAGAAGAGTTGGAGAAAATTAATCACAGTATAGAACAAGCGTAAGAGATAATGATAGGTTGTGATTGTAGATTGTAAGCTTGAGAAATCTTAATACACAATGAAACAATGAAATCTGCAACTTGTTGCTAACCCGATATACTCAGTTGAGTTTTTTTTCTATTTCTTATTGTGAAATTGAAGGGTAACTCAAGAAGAGATGAATGACAAATAAATATACTTGCACAGTCAGAACCCACAGAGATCACCCTGGGGGCTTATTTCTTTACAATAATATATTTTATTATTCCATTCTAAACTTTTGCTTGTATTTACCTAAATGTTTTACTTGTTTAGTAACTCTGGAAAAATTATTTCTTTGGATTAATGTCTTATTTTTATCGTATTCAATGTCAATACTGTAGTAAATCTGAGTCAAAGGAATCACATAATGTTTGACTTTTTTATTAAAATCATATTGGTATATTTAGGGGGTGAGTATACTTCAAATGATTTACTTGATGATGCTAATTTAGTAAACTTTTTTGTATTGATATTGTATGCCTGCGTAGTAAGTGTGTGTTACGTAACTTTACATTTTTGAGAAATAACCTTTTTTTAAACAAATAATTGTTTCTACTACATCGTTTTTTAAAGGGTTTTCAATACATTTAAAAAGTTTAAATACTTTAAAATGTTTACTTGTTTAAAATTTAAAACTTAATTTCATCCGAATTTCGTAAACATCTAAGCAAAAAATAATTTCCAACTTGAATAAAATTATATATTAAAAAACGTAATAAAATACCCTTCAAAATTAACAAGACAACAAATCTTATAAAAGTTCTATCAAGAAACACACGAAAAAGTAAAAGCTTTATAAAAGAATGTACAAAGAAACATAAAATCAGAGGTCAAAATACCCAGGTGTTTTTTCTAAGCAAAAAAAAGAAATAAATTCTCTTGTGTAAGGACGGACGAACTACCTCAATTGCTTCAGCACCTCCTTAAGATTAGTTTTATTTTGAAGAAGATTATATAAAACAAGTAATAATAATTGTACGTTCCATGAGAAAGTACACCTGAGAGTGTTTTTATCATCCTCCTCAGTGTACAAATGGACTTGAACCAAAACCATATATTATATATTTAACCCTATATGCATGTACCATCAGCATCATCATCCCAGCCCCACAGAAAAGACGACCAAAGGTATGACTAAAACTTTGTAATATTATTATTGCAATTTTGTAGGAATACATCCACACATAGATACATTCTGGTAGAGGTCATTGTTAAAAGAAGTCATCATCACTCTCACCACCATCATGGAAACTGCAACCTTGGAGAAGTTTCTTTCCATTCCAGCGATCCCGTCTTTTTTAATCCTTTTCTTGTCTTATTGTGGTCGTGGGGGTACGCAAAGCGATATACTGGGATGATGATGATGAGATGTACTACGATGAACCATCATGGTATTGGTATATTTTAGCCAACTTATATTTAAAATATAATTTTATATTATTGTGTATTATACCAAGTATAATGGTTACATGATGATACTTAAATTTCCATTGTATTCATCTGGATACGTGTAAAGAGTCTATCTGAGATGAAACACTGGCTGCATGGCTATATACTTGCAATTTAGAATATAGCAAACCAGCTAAAAGGTGTTCGTATACCTGTTCGCATTTGCGATTGATGATCATTAAAATTTTTCACTGGTTTTTTGCATACGTACCCATACTACTGGGTATATCGGATGAATATAATTTAATACAATGCTCCCCTATGCTATTGCAAATCCCAATGGATTCTTTATACTTCTCCGACATTTAAGTTAGCTTTATACACCTAAAGTGTTTATCTTACGAGGAAACCACCCCGAGTGCAAAATCCAGATTGGTACGAGTGATAGCTCATTCGAAACGTCTCGACTTAGC
>JAQGAA010000477.1:0-22240 GCA_034696425.1 Isotoma viridis
TACTCCTTCCTTGATGATGTAAAAAAAGTGAAAGCTCACTTTCCAACAACACTAAGCTAACCATCCATCATTCATTATCATTGTCAGCATTATTATCGGTTTCCGCTACCGTCAATCTCTCTACTGGGGTTTTGTTCTCCTTGACTGACTCACAATCAATTGGGGTTTTTCTTTACTATAAATTTGGGGAACACCACAGCAGGACTTATAAGAAGCAGTATTTTCAGAACTATGTTTGAGTCCAGGTTTCATATTCCATTTTATGTATGCAAAACTCTGTTAAACTAATCTAATGCAAACCTAATGAATGATATGCCAGTATTAGTGCCAATATACCCAAGTTTTACCTACATGTGCAAACAAAAACAAAATAAATTGGAAATTGCGTGTCAATGCCTATAACCTATGTACTACTACTAAAGCTAGTCATAATCTACCTAAGCCACTAAAGTATGAAGTACCTTCACTCATACAATTACATTGGAGAGAATATTATTGACTTAACACAAGTGGTTAATTTTTCATTGCATTTACATCCTTGGGTTAGTGTTACTTTCTCCTTTGCATTACAACAACTAAGCGTGGGCAATACCCTAACCGTTGCTACCACCATGTCGTGAATTAAACTCAATAACAATAACTTATATATTAGAGGTTTGGCGTAATAAGATACCTATAACAATATTATATGCTTTAGTACCTTTTACCAATCCAATTTCAACCTATAAATACTTATACTGTTAAAATTAATGGTTTTAGATAGAATTCGACAGAGAAACGGTCGATTAACCCTGTTTGCTCATTTCATTGCATCACCACTCACTCTCCAAACAACCACAATCAAGTCAAAGATTTAATGTTTTTCTTTTACCAAACATAAAAGGAACTTGTTTGGTCTTTTTCATCCGTCTTTCAATCAAGTATAGCATCACAATAGTAAACATTTTCAATTACCTCTCTCACAACCCATTCAAATCCAATTCTACAAACAGAGGAAATAACTCCAGTGTTCTCTTTTAAGATCTTCTTGACAGTTAGTCAGACAGAACCTTTAGATTCGCCTTCCCCTTTGCCCTTCGGCATTTCGCATTTTTATGTACGTATTTGTTTTAGAATGCAGACCGACAGGATATAAAGTTAACTTTGATATGACTATGATCCCCCGTAGGCCTTTGATAGGTTTGCATCATAATACTATCCCAATCGCATAATACCAGTTCTACTACATGTTTAGAATACTTGGTTACTTTTACTTCATTCTTGAAAGTTTGTATTCCTTTCGTTTTTGTTGAAAAGAAAGTTTATGGTAAGTGCACATGTCAAGCTTAGGAATGACATTTTGTTTGGGGAAGTTAAATGAAGTTGATGAATGTACCTTAGCTTATACTCCATAAAATTTAGGATACCCTCAGTGAGCAACACTGTCTCTAGTTTAGCATTATTTTTTATTTCGAGAAAAGTTACAGAAAAAAAATAAGTGTACAATTGACGAAAGGTGCTAGGTTTAGTTGAGAAACATTAAACTTTATACATAGTCATTATATACCATATAGACATGAGTTACACCCTGCCAGTACAGTTTTTACAAGAGTTTTTATTTTGTCATCGTCCTCAATGTGGGATATATTAAGGTTCTTTTGTTGTCCTTGTCAGTTAAATTTCTCCCGAGGAAGACGCTTCTGAAAAATAATAAAGAGTCCAAACAAAATGTATAACATAATATTAAAGGACTTCGAACGTCACTCTATTTCTTATATATTAAACTTTCTTTTCTCAATCCTATCTCTCTCTCTGAATGTGTTATAAAATAGTCTGTAGTGCAATCGAAGCAATAGCAGCATGAAGAATTGTAGAAAATACATAAGGATCAAGGGAATAATAACACACAGGAGGATTGTAACAAAAGGGCATCGAACGAACAATAATATTATTCTATGAAGCAGAAGAAGAAATCCTTTCGAGTCTAGAATTTATCTCAAGATTAAGTCAAGTCTAAGAAGAAAGGAAAGGTATCAAAATGCCCAAAGAATCGTACTAAAAATCGAAAATCAAGAATCAAGTCTGGCTTTAACCAAGTCGAATTCAACCATCCATTATAATAACGTGTGTAACTGTGTAACACTTTCCAATGCACTTCATGTCGGTCAAGTCAATCCCTTGGATTTATATGCCATCCGCTGAATGATTTCTCTCTTCTTTTCTTTTGATTCTTGACGCTTGACATATAGAGAATCCGACGTATGACCTGCGAAGTGAAACGACTTCCAGGTTGTTCAAAGAAAAAGAGTAGCCTATATTCTGAAAGTGAGTGAGACTGTTAAAGTGAAAGTCAAGCTGAAAAGCTAAGCCAAAGGCCAGATCAAGTTGAACTTTTGTCCTTTTCCAAGTTATACAACTCATGTAAACTGTGTGTATGTACATACCAAATACCAATGTAGAAGAGCCTTTACATTACATCATCAAAAGAATGAAGGATTAGAGTTGGAAGGAGATCCAAGAAAATCTATTTAGTTCCAGCTTGTTCTTCCTTTCCATCAAAGTTATCTCCATCTCATAGTACAGTTTTACAGTTTCAAAATATTCATTTCCATCTTATATAATAAAATAGCTTTATAAAGATACTAACTAAGCTGGCACACTGGCTTTGTCATACCAATGAATAGGTTTAGCTATATTTCCCTCGTGTAAAGATGCGACTCGTCTAATCCAACTTTAACTATAAAAGATCAAAGCAATCATTTCGAATTACAAATTACTAAGTCTGAAGCACAAAAATACTTGTCTAAAGTCAGTCAGGGCGAAGACAGATGATGGAAGTATACAATTGTTGCTAGCATTCCAAGTTATGTACCTAATAATATATTTAAGCGTCAAAGTTGAGATTAACCCAGTTCTGCCATAAGTACGCATTTATAATCAAAATGCAATATATTAAATAATAGACAATTCTACTTGTAACTAACTATTACATGATGAATGAAAGAAGCTAAATAATTTATTTTAATTTAAGTTTTAAATTTCATATTTTTTCATTAATAAACATTATTTCATTGTCAAAAACATGTTTTTATTGTAATTTTACAGATAACACCGGAGGAGAAAAAACACATATGAATAAGGAACTGTGGAATAAGGATATTATATGATTAAAGGTAACCAACAAAGTCTAAATCTCTTCCACGAGTCTTGGAAATCTTCTTCCATCACCATCACCACCACTATCATCATCATCATCATACCTATATTTATTCTCAATTCTTAAACAAGCATCATTCATAAACTTCACATACACATTTTGATCATTTCAAGCCCCAGCCGACAAACAAGGGATTGTGAAATATACCATTTATCTAGTAATCATTTCATTCCAGAAACATCAAACTATTTACACCACACGTTACCATTACCCAGTAAATAATATTTACATGCAGCCAAACCGTGTATGTACAAATATCACAAAGATGAGTGCCAGATAAAGAAAGATCTGAAATCTAAAACCTTGAGGCTTAAATGAAATTCGTATTTGTACAACTGTTACTTACACTCCTTTTATAATATTATAAACTCTTGTTCTGCTACTACAAACTAAACATGTACCTACTGCAGTGTGTACTCTCATACTTCAAATATTCTGTGATGTAACGTATAATGGATAATGTTTTAAATATTATGCAATCTATAAGAAAGGAAGGAATAGTACATATAGACGGATATTATTCATTATTTAAAAGGCTTTTCTAATTCTCATCAACATCAAGCCAACTATCGCATCTGCATCTGTTACTTTCTACTTTGAGACTCAAGGTTTAAGTAGTATTCCTTCATTTATATTCATCTTTCATTTAGCACTTAAGTAGCAAGTGCTAACAATCTTTTAAATATATAGCTACTACAAAACCTAAATTTTAATTTACATCCATCATACTTTCCTTTCTACACTTCTGATGTATTATAATTATTTATAAATCCTGCATGTACTCTCAGAAGATCCTACTAACTAATATCATCATCATCAAATAATCCATCCCCACTACTACACTGCATCGCCTGTCTACTTGTGAGAACCTCTCTAAAAAGAATATACAGTTCGGCACAAGAAGCAAGACGTGAGACAAAGAAAGTGGAAAAACTATTGTTCACCCTAACGAGCACCCATGTACCGTGCTAAAAGGGAAAAGTTTACTTGTACTTGTACCGTCATCCAAGAGTCTGGTAGTTCGTACCTACTAATTCTATAAAATAGTATTATTGGATACAACTGGGAATTGGATTGTGTGACAAGTGTAATTGAGTTATCTCCTAATCTGTTTAAGAGTTTGAATACAGACAGAGAGAGAGAGAGAAAAGGCAAAGCAAGCAACTTGTCTTTGTGATCTAGAGCAGCAAGTTGAATATACTTAGAAAGTAGTAAAATTTTAAAGTAGGCAATGACTATATATTATTATATCCTATTCTACAGCTAAACATGTATGTGCGAAATATTGATCTACTTTCAAATTATTATCAGTTGTGAGTTGACTTTTAAGTATAAACTCGGACTAAAACTTTTACAACAATATATAAACTTTCTTCAAAGCCGAACCATTCCAACCAATTTCCAATCAACATTTCCACATTTACTCAAACTTTGATAGAGCATAAAATACCATTTACTTTAGTTTTATCTATACTATTATATTATAGCCAACAGGCAGGTTACTACCTGCATCCTAATTCTTTCTCTACTTTCTCTTTTTTGATGACTTTGGCATTTACGTCTCGCCAAAGCTTTTAGCATTTCCTTTATGTAATCAAAATACAGAATCAGCAACGAGAGATTGAAATAAGTATCCACCTACAGCTAATTTTTGTACTCAGTTCGTCAAACTATTTTACCTTATTCCCAGTACCAATATAATTACAACTTGTAACTACTAACAAACTCTTGAATTATATGTAAGTATTAAAATAACTTACATTTAGTATATATATATCTCAGACAACAAATTAAGTCCAATTTGTTATTGAAAGTTGTACACAATCTAAATGAAATATTTCATTCCATTACAACATCCAATTTGAATTGTTTCTGTGGAATAAAACTCAAGTTTCTCCATTAAAGATTCAACTTGTGCACAACAAGTTGAAGTGAGGAATATAGAATCAGATTTGTACTAATGTTACAGATTCCAAGAACAACTTGAGTAACTTGGAGAAAGCAAGAGTTGAATGCTAAAGAAGTTTCTTCTCATTTCTTAGATATTCTCTATTGAGTTTAGCGTTATACAAAAGAAATAACAAGAATATCAGAATAAGAATAATATTTCTCTATTTCCGTGTGCAGAAAGGAAAGTAAAAGCGTTTTACTTGAGTGGAGTCTCTGGATTTTCTTTTCCTGTCCTTGTACATTCAATATACCTACGACCGACTACTACTGTTACCCATATTACCGTACTAAACTCACTCCTACACGGAAGAAAGTCCAAATCCATACTTGTCATTTTATTATTTGTACTCTTAAGTTTAGTTTGAGTTCATTCGAATTGAGTTGAGTGCTTACATTACATTCCACTGCATACCGATTTCCCAGTGGTTCTTCAACGAAAATACGAAAAAATTCTGTTTCATAACAAGTTTTGTGTACCATTGTCGCTGGTAGGAAATAACTTGGGGGAAAGTACCATTTAGATATTAATATATCACGAAGTTACAGGCAATCCTTTTTGTGGGTTGACCAAGACCAAATCCTTAAAAATTCTTTCTATTCTTTATCATATCTGTAGTGCTACTAGTTGTACGACATCAAACGATAAAAAGGAAGGACGTGACCTGTATTTATTCGCAATTTGGACGAGATTGAGATATACACTTGTGATTTCATAGTAGGTTGGACTCTCAAAATAGACATAACATATTAAGGTAATAATATTATTTAGGTTTCCTTCCTGTGTACAACAATATTTCACAGCAAAACACCCGTATAGTGCACTTACTGCAATACCCACTCTTAGTAGCTACATCCTCCTGCTTTCACAACTTTCTCATCAAAATAGAACGCGAGCATTTTACTCCGACTACCATTTTCACTTCTACTAACGGACTCGTCTCGTGATAACGATTTCTTTCCTTTATAATCGATAGTGAATCTCGTTTACTTGAAACAGTGTGGTGTATATACAAAATTGAAAGTGTGGATATTACACCTCAATAGTGTTAGAAGAATCCAATTTTTACCTCTTGAACGCTTCATGGAAAGCAATCATCAAAGAGAGTTATGATCATGATGAAGGTGTGCAAGAGGAAGAAGATTTGTACTAGAAGTTTGTAGTCGTTTATGGGTAAATTCAAATTTGTAAGTTCAGTTACGCGAAGAATGGGTTGTCGTGGGAGTAAAGAAGAAGACGATGCAGGTGGTGGCGGTGGATCTAATAAAAATGCCAGTGGGGGTGGTGGGGCTTCCAGTGGTGGTGCTGCTGCAGTTCCAAACGCTGATCCTCGAATACCTATGACTGCCAAACAAAAGTATAGTCTTGTAGCTTCTTGGAAAGGTATACATCGAGCTCTGGAACCTACTGGGATTCTAATGTTTGTTAAGTGAGTTTCTATTTCTCTCTTTACAACTTGATGACATCCTTTGGTACAGATTACTTCGATAATAAATTGCCTTTAGGAGAGTCAAGCCTTTTGCTAACGTAACTTCTGTGGTGGTTGTGGGGTAAAAGTAAAAGCCTCAAGTATACAACTGGGTAGAGTACTACTTATCGAGATCAAGATACCTTCTGGGACCCATAAATTCATTCAAGTGAAAGCCAAATTATTGCAATGCATTCGTTTTTTCACGTGTGTTGATCAAGAAAGATGTGTATGTGTCTAGTGTCTTATGTGATTTGTATCTCATATTATATAGCAGGAGTTGCAGGAGTGAATTATTCCTAAAGTGAGCTATCATATCCTTTGGTACTTTTCACCAAATAATCTATGAGCCACTTTCTCTTAATTTTTTTTAGTAATTCTATCTTGACACGTTATAGCCAAGTCAAAAATTTAAGGAGACGGGTTAGCATTCTTTATTTATGCAAAATCCGACTAGTGACAATCTCCTAGTCCGACTTCAGATCTCTACAGTCAGGTTTTTCACTTTCAATTATAAAAACGAGTTTAATTTGATTTCCTGACTCGCATGCTATTCCTATTTTGAGTAGTGATGATCAAAATCCGACTAAAAGCTCACTTAACAAAAACGTTAGTACTACTACTTTCTAGTTCCGAGAAAGCAAGCACTTTAGAAAAATAAATCGGAGAGGGTGGTTTACCTTTGTAAGTTTATACCTTTTTTGTGATAAAATTTTGCCCACGCAATATTTTTACTTAGTGAATAGTCTATATCGATCTTAGTTTTTCTTAGAAGTTTTGATTATACTTCACTCGACTTTGATTACACTAGAAAGGCGAGGCATCACCTCGGTTGAGTTTTTAGTACAATATTACAATCATAATATTGTTTGTCTCTCCGGGTTATTTATATTCTAAAGAATCCAACGCTTCCTATTTAAGCAGTGGGTAAATTAAAAAGATACTAAGTTATATTCTATAGCCACCCACGTAAGCAAGAAATATTCAACTCCGGAAAGTCACTGATTGATGGGAAATGTTACTTGATGATTTCATTACCTTTTTCCGCTTTATTCTTTGTCATTTATCGAACCTTTCCTTTTTGATCTATAGAAAAACAGAATAACTTGAATACCAAAAAGTTGGAAAGAATTTAAATTCAAGTAACACTCATGTGCTTTCATGCACGAGAAAGGTACCGTGTTTCATATCGGAAATGGAAAAACATGATCTAAGATTTTTCATGCATTGATGGTGCTTTGAAAACCGAATATTTTTAGGTTCTATGGACTTTCATAGGTTTCAATATATAATTGAACATCAAACAGGATAAAATATAGGCTGGGGAAACAAAAATCCATGTGCTAAAAAGATATATAGAGAGGTTCATAAAGTTTTCATAGAAATTGAAATCACATTAAAAGATGCACAAAAGGTGGGCAAAGGCATGTCTGTGTCATGTTATAACTAAAAGCTGACTTACATTACATTAGTTGAATTCACATTACTATTTGATTTGCTTTCTCCACTGTTAGAAATAGCGTATATGGATCGATATCTCCTTGCCGTGTCTGGAATGAGTCTGGTCTTGCGAAACTTGCAATCCCATTTCTCATACATTCTACACCGCTGGTGGTGTCATAGATTATAGTTAGAAAATTCTTTACTCAGCAACCTATTTAATAACAGCTTGTAGATAAAATGTTAGTTCCTAAACCTGTTCCTATGATAGATTGTATTAGGTTATGACATTTGACATTTGAACTAATAATGTGCTAATCATTTATGACTGGATTTGTGCAGCATGAAAGCTTCATTGTTTTTATTACTTGGAATTTGTTAATTCAATTTATTTATTTATATTTTATTGTGTGCTTGCTTATGCTGTTATTGAATGGTTTTGGTCAAGTAGGATTGATGGAGCATGCTGCATTGCCTATTAAACAGATTAGAGTTAAAACAATTATTTTCAAAAGAGAAAGGTCCCTTATGGCGTTTGAAACAATTAATGTTGTAATTAATGATATTTTCTGGTGATAAAGCTATAGTATTTGTGTTCTGTATCATTTGTGGATAAGTTAATGAGAGAATGCGTCCATGTGTATTTGTTTATGCTATCATCTATGATAATCTTTCTTAACCGTGACTTTAATTAACCTCGAATTAAGTAAAACCGTTTCAGGTATTTAAATGAAATGTCAACCGCTTTTGTCTTTTTTGAAGAGATTAAAGTATCACAAAAGACCCCAAGTTGAACAACGGGATATTTCTTCTCAACCAATTTCGTTTTCATTTAACGTGTCGTGTGGAAATTCAGTTCTGGACCATGTACACCCAATAACAGCTTGTAGATAAAATGTTAGTTCCTAAACCTGTTCCTATGATAGATTGTATTAGGTTATGACATTTGACATTTGAACTAATAATGTGCTAATCATTTATGACTGGATTTGTGCAGCATGAAAGCTTCATTGTTTTTATTACTTGGAATTTGTTAATTCAATTTATTTATTTATATTTTATTGTGTGCTTGCTTATGCTGTTATTGAATGGTTTTGGTCAAGTAGGATTGATGGAGCATGCTGCATTGCCTATTAAACAGATTAGAGTTAAAACAATTATTTTCAAAAGAGAAAGGTCCCTTATGGCGTTTGAAACAATTAATGTTGTAATTAATGATATTTTCTGGTGATAAAGCTATAGTATTTGTGTTCTGTATCATTTGTGGATAAGTTAATGAGAGAATGCGTCCATGTGTATTTGTTTATGCTATCATCTATGATAATCTTTCTTAACCGTGACTTTAATTAACCTCGAATTAAGTAAAACCGTTTCAGGTATTTAAATGAAATGTCAACCGCTTTTGTCTTTTTTGAAGAGATTAAAGTATCACAAAAGACCCCAAGTTGAACAACGGGATATTTCTTCTCAACCAATTTCGTTTTCATTTAACGTGTCGTGTGGAAATTCAGTTCTGGACCATGTACACCCTGTATGTCATTTAGTAACAAAGGGTTATCACGAGTAAAGTTTATGACCTTTAATGTTTTAACATCAATTTATTTGTTTAGCTTACTAAGGTTCTGTTTAGGCGAACTGACTCCCATACAAAACTAGAAAATACAAAAAGAGTAAAAGCTATCCTGAAGTTTAAATGAGACTAAAGTAATATTTGCTGCTCCTTTCTACAAGTTATATAAGCCCCCGAGGTGCACTTAGAATTTGGAAGTATGAATAAGAATGCTTTACATATTATTTCCATTATTGCCCAGTAAAATATCTAGGAAACTCAGTAAGATAGATTTAAACAAGTCGTAAATGTTAAAACAACTGTGCTGAATTTCTAGTTATTTGATACTATTGATACACACTGTTTGTACAGGTGCAGTCTATCTGTGTGCAAAGATTTAGCTAGCTTGCTAAATTTTATTCTCTCTTATTAGGTACAATATCCACAAAAACGTATCACAGCAATTTATTTGGATGAATGAATGAATGTTGCATTTTATAATGTTTCTAACATATAGAAGAATGAGAATTAATCCCGTGAAACAGTGATGGAATATTTTGATCTTAATTTATTAGTCTGTCTTACGATAGGGCTTAGAAATAACCTTCCATCCATAATTCAGAAAGTGTCTACTTGTAAAAGTAACAACTTAGAAGATGAAGTACTAATACTACTACTATCATTTGTGATGGTTTCGGTACAAACTGTGGACATACTTCTTGGTTCCAGTTCTCTGCTTCCAAATCCAAGCTTCAGAATATTGACTCTAGTCTAGTACAAACGAAGAGAATTTCATTTTCCTATTTAATACCACCATTACGTTCCTCAGATATTCTATCCATAGCTTAAGTTCGCCATGCCATCGCTTCAATGTTTGCTCATTAACAATCCTCCCTGACATGGCATTCTGTTCAGATCTTCTTCCAACTTTTTTTTTGTTTTACTCGACTAGGAAATTGACATGAAGTGAGATGAAGTTTAGCATTTGTAAAAATCTAACGGAACAGAAACTAATGCTTTTTGTAAGTAGCTTCTGGTGGCGTTCTTTTTCTCGGCTTTTCATGTCACTATGCATTTATATTGAAATGTTCATACACAGGGTATCACTAAAATAATATTTTGGTGGAATATTTTCTAATCTTGAAAATATGACCAGACAATCCAGACCATTTTTCAGATACCCTGCATGTATGCAACATTTAAACCTTTCAGTTTCAATATTATATCATGAGAAAATCCTGTGTGGATTAGTTTAGTTAGTAGCTGCAGCAGGACTATCACTAGAATTACTTAGCGTGACAGGCTTTTTTTGACTGACGTGACAGAAACGAATTGAGTATTATTTTTTGCTTTCTCTTCTGGTTGAAAAAAGCCGCAGTAGTAGTAGTAGTAGGTAAGTACAATAGCCTTTCATTTACTCTTGCAAGCCTGAGTGAACGGATGATACATGATTTCATGCGAACAAAGATATTTTTATTCCAGCGATAATATCATATATGAGATACACGGGGACAAGAAATCTCGTGAGTAGAAAGTTTCAACATGTACAATTTAATATATAATATGATGAAATGAAACATCCCAAAGAAATCATAACATGTAACAATAGTAATATTAAAAATGTAGCAATATGCATTTCACTCATAGAATTATTATTAAGTAGCGAAAGCTACTTTATGTGAATGCTCTGTCTGTCTGTCTGTCCGTCTGTCTGTCTGTCACCTCGATAACTTTCGAACGCATTGACCGATTGACTTCAAATTTGGTACACATACTCTTGAGGTCCTATCTCAGGTCAAGTTCGAAAATGGGGTCAATCAGGGCGCGCCTTTACCTCAAGCGCATGGGCGCGGGGTCAATTGGGCGCAACAAGTGGGCTTATAGGCATGTGGGGTATCATTTGAAAGCCAATTTACTCACGAGTTCAATGGTACTAATCATTTTGCGCACACATACACCCTGGGCGCGCAGGGTCAAGGGGCGCGCGGGTCAATAGGGCGCAAAATGTGAGTTAATAGGCATGTGGGGTATCATTTGAAAGCTAATTTACTCACAAGTTCAATGGTAATAATCATATAGGGCGCGCATACACCCTAGGGGCGCAGGGCCAAGGCGCGCGGGGTCAATGGCGCGCAACATATGAGTTTACAGGCATGTGGGGTATCATTCGAAAGCTAATTTTCTCACAAGTTCTATAGTACTAAAATTTCAAAAAAATTGCAAAATTTCAAAAAACTTTCAAAATTTCAAAAAAATTTCAAAATTTCAAAAAAAATTCAAAATTTCAAAAAAATTTCAAAATTTCAAAAAAATTTCAAAATTTCAAAAAAATCAAAAAATTTAAAAAAAAAATCAAAATTTCAAAAAAATCAAAAAATTTCATAACAATCAAAAAAATTCAAAAAAATCAAAAAATTTCAAAGGATGTAACAAAGTCGAAAGCGAAGCTTTCGCTACTTTGTTACATCCGTGTTTAGTTGGTTTATTATTATTGTATACAGATATTCGATGATGATGATGATACTGCTAAAAAGCCCTGCCATGCCACTTCAGTTCAGACACATCAGCTTTCATTTTCATTTGTATGGTTGAATTGAATTGGAATAGCACGTCGTAATAATGCATTACTTTTACTATATCTTATTTATTCCGTGTCATAATCATAACATAACTAACCAACCGAATTCAGGGATAAAGCTATCTGAATAAAGAGCTTATATGCTACGTACAGAGGCATTTGGTACACCAGTGTTATTGGAGCAATGCCCCAAATCAAAAAGCTCTTTATCATTCCATATCATTACAATCGTATATATGTACTGTGAAATATATCTACTTAAATTCATACTACTGATACTATGATGAAATTGGCTATTTCATATGAATAAATGAATTGCGGTCTGTCATCTCATGTCATAAAAGACACCCACACCCACCACACGGATGGAAAGAGTGTAAACTCACTTTCTTCCGTAACACATTGAAAACTGTAGAATTTTCACCATGTGGTATTCAGTGTTTGTACTCCCACTGGTTTTTCCTTTCGTACTCTTACTGTTATGATGAGATGAGGAAATAAATAAATAGAAATTAGCTCATAAATTCGGGTATAACTATAAAGTGGATTTTTATCTGATGTGTTTATGAATATTATATGTATTATATAAAATGTGTGTGTTCGCAGGCTATTTGAAGAGAATGTAGAATTGTTGAACCTATTTGAAAAGTTTGCAAATCTGAGGACAAAGAGAGAACAAGAGGAAAGTCTGGAGTTAGCTGAACACGCCACAATGGTCATGAGCACATTAGACAACGCCATTCGTACGCTTGACAATCCTGATGCTTTCGTCCAATTTGTAGAGCAAGTGGGAGCTTCTCATCGTCGAATTCCAGGGTTCAACAAAGAACATTTCTGGGTAATTTTATCATTTCCCTTTTATACTTTCCCTTTTCCATCTATCTCTATTTCTCTCTTACTTTCTCGCTCAAGAAGGTTTCTGTCTGTTTTATGTTGAAAATTTATGTGCGGTCTTCTATCTGAGTAACCCTTTTGTCGCTTGTAATTAATCCTATCTGGTGTATAGTAAGAGTTGTATAGGGCAGAGCAAAATCTTCTATAATATTTATTATTATGAGCTTAAAGAATGCAAAGAAAAGAGTTGAGACAGATCGTAGGAATGAAATAGGTATAGGTTGTAGGCCTGAATATAGTAGGAGGAATGAGGAGAGAGAGAGAGAAGATTCTGACTCTGAAAAGTTCAAATAAATGCTTTGTTTCTTTAGTAAGAGAAAGGAGTCGTGTTATCATGGCCAAATGCTTTTTAATATCAAAGAACGAAATTGATCCTGAGAGTTCGAATTTAGGTAAGAAGTGGTTGAATGGTTAACCAAACCGTATGTTGGTTTTTTGGTTGTGTAAATAAGTGTAGAAAGTTTACAAAAGAGGTTGCTTTTATGAATGAACTTTCCCTTTAAGATAGATTTTGTTCGTGAGGTAGGGACAGGAATTATTAGGTTAGTGAGAGACAAGTTTTTAAGTAAAGGTGAGAAAATTTTTAACCTAGGGAAACTATTTTAATGTAAGTTTGCAATGGTTTGAAAAATTGACTTCAGGGTTTCTTACTTTTATTTTATTTTAAATAGAAATGCCTTTTAAAAGCTTAGGTTAAAGGTCAAAAAGTCCATTTGAGTTGAGGTAAGATAGTTTAGGTACTGATGAAGATGAAAGTAGATGTTAAAACTAATTTATGAAATTGGGAGATGTGAAGACTTCAAAATCCAAGTTAGCCTATTGAAACATGTTTACATCCTTTGGTGTGTTAACTAACCACAAGAAGGGTAAAGCCTAGTTTTTACATCTTTTCCATCGCTAATGAAAGGAAATTATTTAAAATTTTGCATATTGCTATGAGATTTGCAAGTTGTAAGCTCGTTAAAATAGACTTTTATAGTGAATTCCTTGACTTCTAAAAATAAAAGGGCAGCCTATAAATTTTAACAGAATTCAACCACTTTTATAAGCTTAAAATTGGTCATCGAGGTCAGACTGAATTATTCAAGTTAATTTTTGATTTAAATTAATATAATCATCTAAATTTTGTAAATTTATTTGAAATTTTACTGATGATTCATTATAGGTATTTAAAGGAAGAAACTTTTAATACTCAGATTAAAAATGCATGATATACGTCTGCTGAGTCGCTGATACCAAAAGTTAAATTAGAGAAAAAACAAGGGATCAAAAATGTAAAGACTTTTACTGGTGAAGAAATTTGTGAAATCATGATTGATGGTATTATAAGAGTTGAAACTTAAATTGAGTTATATCGGAGTTAGTGCATAAAACATTAATCTTTTAGATGAAGATGTCTGTGGCTGTGGTTTGGGTAGACGCTAGACGTTTTCGCGTAGAATCGCTTTCCCCACAGACAAAATTTAGTATCAAGCGTGTACTTTCCTTTATAATGAGGATGAGGGCATTAAAAGTTCAAAGCTCATTACAAATGCTTTAACAGAATCTTCATTCTAGCGAATATTCTTATAATACACATAATTCTATAGTAGAAATCATTAGTTAAAAATAATTAGTAACTTCTAATTTTTAGGTTGAAAGAGACTATTTTTTTCTGTCAAAATTTTTTTTTTCATATCTTTACTATTTCGGCCAATTCGATAGTTTAATTTTTAAAGTTCTTCAAATGATGCACTCACTTATATAACTTTTATTAAATACATGAAAAAGATGAGTAATGTTTGCTATATTGTGCTGAAAAAAAAATACAATACAGAAACGAGTTTAGCTCTATTAGCAGAATTTAGATAAAAACTTTTTGAAGAAAAAAATATAAAAATCAACTAAACTAACTCATTTACACTTTAAAATTAAATATGTTAAAATATTTAACCGTTTCTGCAGCTTTGCGTATTAAAGTTACTGAGATGATTGTCTCATATTACATTCTCCAAGGCTGAACTCTATACTTATTCTAGTTCATAAAGTAACGATTTAACGAAAGATTAATTTCAATGTAAAAAATACTTAAAAAGAGTAATGGCATACGACCAGCATTGGATATTGTACTGCTTACTCGTGAATTACTTTTAGTTATCACAAAATTACGATTACTAAACATAATATATACTTTTACGATTTACTACTTTGTGGCAGGGTAACAGATTGTCGGTCAGTCAGGTCATACTTCCATCAAAGGAGACACATTTAACCGCAAGCAAGCTAGGTTTTCTCATGCAACGGTTCAGTCACTAGTCACTAGGATATAATTTCTGTAATAAATCAACCTTTTACTCTTATTGTTACTTTGCCTTTCTAAGTTTCAAGCTCAATATATCAATCGTAAGAGAAAGTGTTTTATTACAAAAAAGGTCATTGGCTGAGACGAGACCACACCACATGTTTTATTCGATCGTAACTTTTTTTCTATACTAAATATTATCCACGATCAGTGGACACTTTAGGTTAAGTTTGTCTACGTAGGACACGATGAGTATTTTTTGCAGGGATATAACTTTGGCGACTAAATGGAACTTATGGATTTTCGGGGAAAGCTTGATCAGCAGAAGAAAGTGCTTTCCCCGGTTTCCATGTCTATGCAGGTTGTGGTTCTTCCCTAGTTCTGTGGTTTGAGTTGAAAAAGGTCCTTCAGTCATTTTGATGAAGACTCAAGAGATCTTGAAGGAAGATGCTGTAAACTATAAAGCATTAGAAGGGTGAAACTTTACTAGTCTCGATCCAGCCAGGGCGAAAGTCAAAGTAGTGAGGTGGAAAGGAACGGAAAGAGGTAGAGAGAAGTCAGAAGTAGGATATAAATCTAGACTAATGGGCAATCTCTCTTAATGCTTGAGACGCGTGTAGTAACAGAGGCAGAAAGTGTGAGTATCCAAACTTTCTCTAGTACAAATTTTACTGAATGAGTTGGTCAGTACACTAGGGACAAGCTAAATTTGAAGTCGTATGAACCCTCAACATCACACCGTATTAATAAATGTGCGTTGTGCGGTTAATCATTCCACTTGGTTCATTTCAGAGATTTATGTAACGGTTTATAGCGCAGGGTGTAATGAAAATTTAGTGAAATGTATTCAACCGAAAGGGAGGATTCAGAGACAATCGAGAGAGAATATTGAAGCAAATTACCATTTTGTTGATTGTTTGCGTGTTGTGTACACATTTTACATATAATATTTAATAATCATATTTGACTTTTTGAATGTTTCAGAAAATTGAGAAGCCATTTTTGGAAGCAGTAAAGACAACTCTGGATGAAAGATACACTGAAAATATTGAAAACATTTATAAAATAGCAATTCGATTAGTGATTGAAACTCTGATTCAAGGATATGAAAAAGGACCCCAAGGTCCAGGATGATAAGGCATAATGGAAATATGTTTAGATTTTAGCTAATTACTAAAACCTAATAATCATAAAGTTTGACAAATATTAAAATCTGCGTTGAGATTTTAAATGCAAATGATGGAGTGAAAGCTCGGATGCTAAGAGTTCGCTAGTGATATTCCAATTTTGTATCCCATATAATATATAATATTGCAAGAAACGTAATAAATTAATGTAATTTTTAAGCTATAATACATTGATATGACATTCTTATAGGGAGTGTCTTTTAACGTATTTCTGTATTGGAAAGAAAACGAAATGATCTAGTATGTAATGCTTAAATTGTATTAAGAAAACCAATAATAAAGGGACGAAGAGACAAAATTTGGTTAATTTAAAGCTCATAAGAGATTAAAGCTTTTATTGTGATTTGAATAAGTATTTTGACTTATTTTTACAAATTTGAATTTAAAGTAGGGAATTTTATGCACTCATCTGACTGAGACTTATACTTACAACTATTTCCTGCATTCGTACCTTTATGCACTCGTATAAATGTTGTACTTTAATCAAATAAAGGAAAGGAAAAAATAATATTAGGCTTCATCTTAAAGCTCTTGTGACAATATACTTCTAGGGTTAATAAGATATAAAGGTTATGACTCATGATGCATTCTGTTCTGACTATGACAGCCGGAAACTGAAAACATTAAAAGATGCACTTTACTTCAGTAGAGATGCGATTTATTACTCCCACTCCCATTAGTAGAAACATCTATTTTCCACTGCTGAGTTATACACACCTACTTTATAGCTACATAAAATTTCAGCATTTCCATATTATATTGAAGTTAGAAAATTCTAATCATCCTATCCCAACTCAACTCATGATGATTTATGAGATTGGGAGCCACTAAGGAGAACCCATTACCAAACAAACATTTATGATGATGCAAATCCATCGATCATTTTAGAAGTTATCAATCATCTTGTGCTAAGAAGTTTTATCAAACCCGGACCAGCGTTACAACATTTTTTATGAAAGAATAAGTAAATGATATAAGACACATTTCTATAGATTTCTTTTCAGTTGTTTTATTGTTATTCGGTGCTCTATGCTTAGCAAATCGTATTGCACATCTTTCAAATATAATGTTGTAATGATTGATATGTTTTGAAAAGAGTTTCTGTCTTGTTCCGCTGGCAGTAAACGAATACTGTATAATTATTATATAACTAAAATTTAAATGTTTACGCAGATAAACATCAGAAAGGGAATTGTAATTATTTTCAATTAAAATAGCGTTATGAACGTGCTTATTGCAACGCAAACTAGAGAATCAGAACCATTTTTTAAATCACCGTTCTCGTGACCGGTTTTACTGTTATTTTTATGCTAGCTTACAATAGTCAAAATTATACGATCTATTTATACAAGAGGTAAATCATGATTTCAATCAGGTTGTCTTTGTACAGTTATACACAAAATGAGCATAAAGCCTTACAATAATGCATGGAAAAAATTTCAAAGAAAGGCAACGCTACGATCTAGGATTTAATACATCTTTCAAGATTGAATTGCTTCTATCAGCTTGATTTAAAACTGGAAGAGCCATTGATATTTCAGTTGCTGCTAAGGACGTTGATGGACCAACTCCAGAAGCTGAACTAGATTCGGATGGAGTCTGGAAAATAAATTATTCTCAGTCAACATAACTCAATAAGTATAGGAAATAAGTTTCTGAAAGTTCGAAGATTAAAAGTCAAAAAAGTATACCCGTGAATGTTTACGTGACATTTCTTCCATTGGAATCTTAATCTGTGCCTTGGGCTGTGACTCAGTTTCTAGAAAATGGATGAACGCTTCGGACAAAGACTAGAACAGCGAGTTAGAATTGTATGAGTAAACTTCAATCAAAAAGTAATTAAACATTTATAACGTAAAGAGGTTCATTTTGTACCTGCTTGTCTCCGGAAGGGGAAGTTTCGGATTTAAATGGCCATAATGAAGTGGATTCTAGTCCAGTTTTTTGTCTATCTTCCCGGTTAAAATCCAATACTGTTGCAATAATTTTTAAGACTTCTAGTCTTTTATCACGAGGTGTAGAAAAATACCCCACGACCAAGTTTTTTATTAGGTACCTAAATATAAGACGCCAGGACTCGAAAGATTAAAATCTCATTACCTACACCGAAGCTTTATTTCAGGAAAGACTGTCATCTGCAGACTTACCTATCTATTTTAGCTACGTTATTATTCGCCACTTCTTCCAGTTGGGATTTCAGTTTTGTGACTTCAGCTTCACCCTCTTGTACTGTCATAAAAGACATAAAATAAACTTTAGAGTTTCGGAATAATAATAATATGCATTTGATCTCGTTCAAAGCAATAGGAATACATAATGAATCAGCACTTCGTAGTCGAACGAGATGAACTGCAACCTTTCATCATTTCCTACTATAAGTTGTACATGTTACTTTTACAAAATCAAGAGATAGCATGTCGAAAGTAAATGACATTTCTTGGTTTGTTGTACGAAGACTTTTTTGTTATTCTGTTCTTTTAAAAGCAAAGACGTCAATGTGGATCTTCAGTTTCATTAATCAAAGGCCACACGGTTGAGCGAAGAAGATCCCTTATTTAAGCCAAAGGGATGGATGATTTCAAAGGGAGGACGAACCATTCATTCAAACGGGCCATGCTTGGGAAATCCAAAAGAGAAGAAAGTATTAGACAGATACTGGTCTCTAAAACGAAACACCAGTACCTGACATAATACTCACGCCCCTATTGGATGCATATAGCAAAAACAGTAGAAGGTAGTAGCTTCATGCCAGTCAACAACGCCAGGGATAAGAGAAGGGCCGAAATATTCCAAAAATTTGCATTCCCTTCGGATCCAACGTGAATCCACGTCAAGGGCTTATGCTTACTCATTTCATCAGTTCGCATTCCAAAACAAAATGCAAATATGACACACCAAGCTCATTCCAATCTAAAACCTCTTTCTAAAATATCCGTAGTACACGGTTAGAGAGATTGCTAATATTTAGGTAAATAGGTACAACCAAAAATCATAAAATACAAGAGCTTCGTGACAAGCATTTCATACTACTGTTGTTATCATTAATAATCATACCATACAAAATCTGTTATACATTAGGGATCACACAATACAATACCGTCATGCAAGAAGATCTCCTTTTCATCTGATTCTAAAACTATCCTATATTTTAAATATTTATAATATTACTACAAAGCTAGTTAACAACAAAACTTCTACGCAAGGGACTATAGTTATATATCCTAAAACACGTTATGACAGTTTATCAATTTCAGATGTCTCGTCCTATAGAACTTACAATACAAAATTTCAATAATAATTAATTGAGTTTCCTTAAAAAACTGCATTATTACACTGAATTGAATTTCAGTTACCCATAAAACCTAATAATAATTACGTTATAAAATAATTTGTATACATTATTAATAATTAGTAAATTAGTATACGTGGTAAAAGTAATGCGCGCAACTATGTAATATCTCTAGATAAGTGATATGAGTAGCATTTTTATGAGAAGAAGCGGAGCGTAGAGAAGAGCTCGAAAACAGCAGCGAAGAGGCAGTTGGTTAGTAGTAGAAGAGAAAAGATGGATATGATTAGCCGTGGGCCGAATCTCACTAAGCAACCCGAGAGCTTAAGGTCCTTCAAGAAGGCCTTTGTCATGTCTCTGAGTTACCAAATGAGATTAGTCCAAGCAACTAATACCACAATTTGATGGTTTATTCTATCTCTCTATTGAAAGGTCATGATAAAAAGGCACTCGTGCTCTCTGGTTTCAATGCGGGTTGGCTTATAAAAAAGCCAACAACATGCACGGATCTCAAATCATTTCCAATAACTCCAGTCCCACCGAGAACAAGAAACTTCGCCTTTATCCCTTCCTTGCAAGTATTTTTGAGTCGATGTGATGAAAGGAAGTTAGAAGTTATATAATAATAATCAACCACTTGCCAAATAATGACCCCAACTTATAAGTACAACAACAGCTCACATTTAAAAGTAATAAAGCTCACAAAAATATATCCTTGAGAGTTTTTTATGTAAACCAAAACTGATCTCTTGTCAATGTTTTATTTGTTCCTGAGGATTTTAGGTTTTGTTTATTGCCTAACTTACTTCCTAAATATAAATGATCTCGATTCAAAAAGCAATCTACAAAGTAGTCCCCAGTGGGTGTAATAAAAATGGTATTTTTATGTACACAATCACATTTAACCAGAACGTGTTCTACGAATGACTTCCAAATATTATCTGCTTGATTGATAAACTACTATTAGAGAGAGGTAAGCCTCGTGTACCGAGCATGAAATAAAATTCAATTTATAGGTAGATAAAATAAGAATTCACGTAAAGCCTGTCCTGAAACCTAAACGATTATGATTGTATAGTACTGCTAAATTGGTTAAATAATAATAAGATATTCATAAACTGTTAGGTAGAGAGTTCCAGTGGTTAAACTAATACACCACCACCATCAAACTCAAAGAGACAAAAGTATAGCTTTACCACAAACAGGCTTTCTATCTAAACTACAATTTAATGCTCGTCATAAATTATTCGCTATTTGATGAAAGCTGGACTACAATCATATAATAATATTATTGGTACATAAACTTTTAGCTAGGTACATATAATATACCCCCTCGATAAACCTACATTCTATAAATTTGCTAAAGTATTATACTCTATAGTTTATCAAAGTATGGAAAAAAATCTTACAGTCTTTCGCAGCTATTATTGTATAAAAGCAATGAACAACATGCAGACATTAGTAGGCATCAGCAATATGGCAATATTTTACAAGAGCTGATACCTGGAAAAATGATAACCCGTACTGGAGTGTAGAGACAACTGGGAAGCATTTAGGAATTCTACAAATAATTTTATCTCTACTCTGACACTAAACTACTCATTCTCTTGGCATCAAAAGTTGGCTAGATATGTTAGGCATACCAACGAAATGACAACTAAAGGCAGTGTAAACTGACTCTTCGATGTCGATATTAAAGCTATACATTTCATTTTCAGGTAAGCAAGCAAAGAAAAGATTACTGAAACGAATGAGGACATGCATACCATTCATATGAATAAAGTGTAATAAATGAAAAGGATAATATACGCCTGTATGGGGATGGGTGAACTGTGTGGAGTTAAAAAGGAAATATAATATGTCCATCCGTTTGAACTCTTATAAAACCTAATATTAATTTTAAGTTTAATGTATGAATATAAATGCGACCAATTGATTGAATTTAAAGTTTAAACAAAATGTGAGCTTTGCCCTTATAGTATCATAAAGTATTGTGCTTTGAACCGTGTTATAATACTGACTAAAATCTTAAAGAGGAATGCATGTTCCAACGTTAGAGTACTTCCTAGAATGGTCGAATATTTGTAGTCAGAGAATTCTATTCTGCATGTTGCTAACTTTTAGAATGAGAATTGAACCGACTGAATATCTTATTAGAATGCACCTTAATATTTCATGGAAAGTGTTGATGTGTACAGGGAGTTTTAAGGGTACGTTAAGCACAGACAATTAAGGGTATTTGTATTAAGCTTTCGAAAGCATTACGTATAAATTACATAATCAACTCAAAGTAGATACAACAAACTAAATCAAAAATAAATAATTATATAGGTATTACAAATTATACGAGGTTCAAAACGTAGCTTGTCTGAAGTAATGAGGAATGATTGATGAATAACATCCATTTTAA
>JAQGAA010000478.1:0-22233 GCA_034696425.1 Isotoma viridis
AAGAAAGAAGCCAGTGGTGGTTAATTAATTGGTAAAATATTAATATATAAAGGCAGGTGAGCCGCATAAAAAGTAAAACGAGGGTTTAAAACACGTATTAAATGAGATAGACATGTTAGATAATAATAATAGGGATTAGTTAATAATGTATCCATAATAAGGATAATGTGATGAAAATAATGCCTACTACATAGATATGAAGCTAATGTGATATTTAAGCAAGTAGTAGCAACTTATTGTGAGTGTTGAGCCCTTAATTTTTTGTGTCTTTGTCTAGTACAAGTTTATAGAAAAGAAGTAAAGTTACGCGTGTGAAAGGATTTTTATTGCAATTCAAGAAGCAGAAAGTGGTTGGCCCTGAGATTGAAGAATAGCCCGTCAACCCATCAACTTTACATTAGTATACTAGGTACTACTTACTAAAACATAACACCCAGCAGAATGACTTAGCTAAGCAACAAAAGTTGTAACAAATATTCTGAAGTTATTTTTTTAGTTTACAGCATGTGTGGATGTAGTTAGAAAACCCAGGTAGACGAAGAGATTTCTTAGTAGCATTATTATTATCAGCCAAAATTTCATCCATTACAAACTCCAGAATGAATACATACAACAGAATGGAGTAACAAGAAACTGTTCATTTCTCAACTTGTTTTTCCATATGAGAAGAAGGTCGACTCGAAAAATGAAAGAGGATGGGATAATATGAGAGGTTAACTCGCAGTAATTTCTGAATTGAAAAGGGTTCTTCTAAAATGTAAAAGTCGGGACTTAAGGATCATCTTTCAATATATATTATTATGGCATGTGCCACAACTTCCCCTACTTATTCAATGAGTAGAGACTGAAATGCCATTTATATATAAGCTTAAAAGCAAAGATGCGATGCGGGTAATATTTTGTTACAAGAACCAATTCAATGATCAAGGGCTTCAGAAAAGAAGGAAAGGGAACTGATACTATATGGTAAGTAGTAACAATATGCTTTTATGTCAACCACTTTTCAAAGAAAGAAGGATCACTATAAAACCAACACTATTTATTAACTTATTGGGTGTCATACTAGGGAAAAGAGTTTGGGTTATGACATTTGATACATGTCTTAAATAAATTACCGATAGCTTCGTCGTCCCATAAGCTATAAAATACAGATTTGTCTAACCTCATTGTAAACAATCTGTGTCTGTTTTACCAGATTCTTAAAGAAAAGAGTTGAAGATATATAGTACCTAATGTTTTATGCAGAAAGGAGATAAAAATGGCACGGCAAAGTTGCCTTTTGTGCCCTATGGAGTATTATATAGGTACCTCTGTTTGTTTTAAGCAATTGGAAACATTAAGCATTTCAAAAGAAACGTGCTTAGGTAATCAGTTGGATTTTAAGAGTTAATGTTCTTATGAGATTCATTACCTCTAAGACTTCTTCAGCAGAAAAAATGAGGTGAGGCGGAGCTCCTCTCTCATTATCCAGTGTGACGCCATAGACATCCGGTGGCTGAAGTGCATTCAATTTACCAGTGTAAAAGAGTCCTTGAATTTCGGTCAAAATGCGCATTTCATCTAGCAACTCTGATACCGACTCCACTTCTATCTTTCCAGGCAACATAGTTTCATCCTCTAAAAGACCATCTGCTACCACTACTAATGCCGATGTTCCTCTTGTACTTCTTCCTCCTGGATAAGTTGTACCAGTTGTACTTTCAACATATCCATCTCGGCTCGTTGTATTAGCAAATGCATTATGATAAAAGTGACGGGACTCCTTTTGTCCGCTAAACTTGTTGGACATACCACCACTACCACCAGATCCAACTGCTGGTCTCTCAGATGTAGACGTTGACGACCTTGATGACCGCTTCTTTGGTGATTTCTTATTTAAGTTATTATTATTACCATTGGAGAAGAATGAGGAACTGTTTGACCCAAGTGTTATTCCTTCATTATTTTTACTCACTCCTTGCTTATTCTCATAAATGTCTCTTGATTGACCAGAAAAGTTGCCACTGCCATTATTGTGTTTACCATAATTCCTATCAGTCTTTCGAAATTCGTCTTCATCCTCTTCCTTAAACACATCATGGCTTTTTCTTCGTACAATTGTCTCATGTGTTTTACCAGTTTCAAGATTCAATGAAAGCCTTCGGCTTACTTGCTGCTTTCCCTTTGTGGAAAATGTCGAAGAGGCTCGTCTCTTTTTGCCCCCGTTATTTGCATTCGGGTTTATAATGAGACGATGATGTTGTTTTTTATTTCCATTGCCATTGTTTTTAAGACGATGTTGATTCTTTTGTTGTTGGAAGCCTTGGAATGTTTTGCTATGGCTCATAATAATAGGCGAGATTGACTTTGTTAAAGTTGCAACCTCTCTATTCATTTCTGTCTCAGAGTCCCCTTCATCGTTTGATGAGGATGATGAAGATGAAGACGATGATGAAGACGAAGATGATGATGACGATGACGATGACGATGACGAAGACGAAGAGACTGATGAGGATAGTGGGCGGACTATAGGTTCAACTTTGAGACTTGGCTTAATATGGTGATGTTTGTGACTTGACTCTTTCACCTTTTTAGAGGCAACATGAACGAAAGACTTGGGTTGGGATTGTACACGTGTGTCTTTCACTCCAATTCTGTTTTTACAAACACCACCTTTAGAAGAAGAATTATTATCATTATAATGATTCAGTTGAGTTTGATTATAAAGGTTTAGTAAGGACAACTTGGACGGTTTGTTTGGCTTTCTTTTGTCCTTTTTATCATTGTTAATATCATCGGATGAATTTCGACTCGTGCTTTCACCTACGCCTACACTATTAATACTACCACCAGTTGCACCATTAATGTTACTAATATTATCCCCGTCTCTCGGGTGTCCTACTACATTGCTGCAGTTCTGATTGTGATTCTCGTCTTGTTTCTCTTCCCCCATATTAATATTACTTAGTCTGATTGCCGAAACCGCAAAAGCAGGATCAGAGACCCAAGTACAATCGTTCTCAATTTCATTATTATCAATTCCAGACTTATTCTCGAAATTAGATGGCAAGAACATCATCGAATGGGATGGACGTTCCCGACTACCACCACTCTTGTCCTTTTGCTCAAGTAATAAAAATGACTTGGCGGTTGGTGGAGGCGTTAAAGATGTAAATGAAGGTGATAAACTTTGAGAAGATGTACTACTGGTTGTAGTTGGGATAGTGATGTTGCAGGTGATATTGGGTAACATGGACATTGTATTACTTGACGTATTTCCAGGAGTAGTAACGGCTTTGGAAATTCTTGCAAAACTACCAAGAAGTTCTTTCCTTTGCTTGGTCTTTAGAGTTTTTGTATTCTTCTTTGGAGACATCAAGTTATTATCGTCCTTGTTTACACAAGCGTTTCCAAAAGCCGCATCATGACTACGTTTTTTCTTGCTACTGCTACTACTACTACCGAAATTACTTTCTTGAGGCTTAATGAGATCTGACTTTTTAGATTCTTTTGATAATTTGTCAACATGATCATCAACATTAGTACAAGTTGAGTCGGTTCGGTTTTTATTATCTTTCTTTTTGGGAAGTGTACCGTTCCCATCAATTTCCTTGGGTCTTCGTTTACTAGCTTTCTCCTTCTTGCTGTTGCTAAGATTACAAGTAGTGGGAGTAGCAATAATAGCAGTAATGGTCGATGTAATCGATTGCCCTTCAGTTGTACTTGGCGTTACTTTACTACTACTGTTGGTACTCTGAAAATTGTTGGGGTTAGCTTGATTCATCTTTCCTTGTGAAGTCTCTGAAGTTTCTGGTAATTTAATACGATTTTTAGTCACTAGAGACAGAGGAAGGGATAATTTCAATTCATTACTGGTCAGTCCAGGTCTTGTTGAGGAATGTGATTTTGAAATAGAAGCAGGATGTTGTTGTTGGCTGCTAATAGAAATGTTTTCGAGACTTTTACTCTTATTCTTGTCTGATGGTTCCTGATATCTAGATTTGTTTTTATTGGGCTTCTGCTCCTCCCCTTTTACGGGTTTGACGGAAGTCTTTTTAATTTTTGGAATTTTTAGCTTGGAATCTTCATGAATTTTACTCAAATCTTGATTGCCTTTCCCTTGCCCTTTGGCAGAATCAGTGGGTGCATCTAGTTTCTTTTTCTTCTTGGGCGATAAAGACACTACTTCTTTATTGTTTGTGTCAACATGATCAAGAGTAATACTTGTTCGTTTAGCACGTGAATTGGTTGGCTTGTTGGGCTTTTTATTTTTATTATTTACATCGGGTTCGTCCTTTCCAAAAAGAGATTTTGTACCTGTGATCGATTCACTGACCGCAGAGGGATCCTCGTGTTTCTTATTTTTCTTTGGAGCTTTAGGTTTTGTATCCGTGACTTTCTTTGTAATAGCTCTTTCCTGCTTTCTCTGAGCTTTAAGTAGTTTCTCAGCTTCTTTTGTAGCCGCCTTGGGTATAACTTGAGGAATTTTTAGCCAAACTGGATGATTTTTATATGACCCAAGGGATGCATCATTGCATCCTTGGTCTGGCTCTCTCTCATCATATTCGTATTCATCATATGAGGGTTTTATAGAAGGAATAACAGACGGTTTTGTCATTCCTGCTGCTGCTCCTTCCCCTCTTGATACAGTTGAAGATGATGATGTGGACAATAAATTTGCATTATTATTACTTGCAACTGGACTTGATGGAAGAGAATAGCTTCTTATTGTATTAGGCATCATTGTCGTGGTATTATTCGTACTAGTATTGTACAAGTTAGTTGAAGTGGTTGTTGTAACCACTTCCGGAGATTGCATAGAATGAACAGGCGATGTCATCAAAGAACTACCTCGACTGCTGCCACCACCACTATAGTAGCTTGTACCTCGTTGGTGAAAGCTACCACCCTTTTCAATACTGCTTATAAGACTACTACTACTGCTACCACCACTACTATTAGAAGAACTCACAAGTTTAGCCAAATCATCCCGAGATCCAAATTCTTGGGCTACGGTCGCCAGAAGATTTAAGTGATTTTCTTCCGGTTCAATAAATTCCTTTCGGGTAAAAATATTATTATTAAAACTACTCTGGCTACGATCGTCTGCGGATGCAGATCTCTGCATCTGATAAGATAACATAGGTTGCGGCCTTCTTTCTAATACTTGATGTATTGTTGAACAAGAGGCTGGAGACAAAAGCTGATTATTATTTTTATTGTTAGGACCAATCACATCACCATTGAAAGTTATAGTTTTCCTTTCGTTGGCAATTTTGGTGGTTTCACTATCACAAGGAGTTACAATTAAGGATGTTTCTGCTTTTGCTACTGATGATAAGGTTGAGGATGATAATGAATTAGACGAGGCCACCAATTTTGCATTTTGTTGAGTAGAAGAAGAACAATATTGTTGGTGCAGTTGGAAACTACTTAATACAGTTATGTTGTTATCACCACTCCCACCGGCTGCATACGGAGTAACATTATGGGGTTGATGGGCTACTGATGAAGGAATAAAATTAGGAATATTTAATTCTTGGGATGAGACAACAAGCTTAAAAGAAGTTTGATGACTTGTTGAACTAGTTACAGTATTTGGGGGAAGAATTCTTGGAAGAATTAAAGTAACTGGGGCGTAAGAAGTAGCAGTAGTTGGTACCATGACTGTTTGTCTAATATCATTACTACTAAGACTAAAGCTATTGTTACTATTATTATTATTACTAGTAGTAGACGTACCACCACTTGAGGGAGAAAGTGCAACAGGGTTAAGGCTAATTTTATTAATACCACCACAGAAAGGAATAGATTGATTATGATTCGAAAGTATGACTGTTGTCTTTGGACCAGGTGTTACTGGCGATGATGCTATGACCTCTGAAGTCGTAGTAGTAGTTGAAATATTAGAATAAATTGAAGTAGAAGAATCACGATCCTTTGGATCATATCTGGTCACATCAGATTGACTTGCATAAATATTTTCTCTTTTACACCTATCATTATTACTTTCACCACAACTACTACTGCTAATACGTCTGTCATTAATTTCCTTGGTAGTTGCTGTAGTAGTAGTAGTAGTAGGATTAATCCTACCCAAACTACTTAAAACTGGATTCTGCTCGGAAGAATGAAAATAGTTTCTCGAATTGCTTTCCACAATTTCATTAGACGCAGATGTTCCAGCAGAAAAAGTATCAAGTACGTGGAGTGCTTTCTCTTTGGAGGATTTTGATAAAAGTTCAACTTTAACAGTATCCTTTTTGTTATCTAAACTAAAACTAGAATTAATTGTAGACACAGAAGATTTAATCGTAGCAACAGGTAAATTCAACTCAGGTACAACGTTTCCGCTATAATCTTCACATTTTCCATGCAAACTTGTACTACTTTGTTCAAAAACAACTTTTTTAACATTGTCATCATCATCACATGAGCCTTTGATAGAGATTTTAGTCACATTTTTTGTTTCTCTTGATTTCTTCACACCTTCACCAATTGATTTGGTTTTGGGTGAAAGTGGAGAAAGTTTTGGTTTTTTAAGGGAATTTGATTCAGGTGACTTTTTCTTTCTCGGAGATTTTGGTTTATCAACTTGGCTTTGTAAAAGCTTTTTAGGTGCTTTCTCTTTTGATGGTTTACGTGGTGCTGGTGGTGGTTGGGTCTCATCCGTGGTGGTTTCACTCAAAGAAACCTTTCGACTTCTGCTTTTCCTACTACCAGTACCTTTTTCTTTATTCCCTGGATCTTTCTTAACTTTCCTTAGTTTTGAATCAACAGAAAGATTAGTAGCTTTCACTGTTGACGTTTTTGAAGGTTTCTTTGGACTACTTGATCTGGCTCTGGGTTTTCCACAACTTTTCTTCTCAACGGATTCACATTGACTAGGAAGTGGTTTGGGAAAGGTGAGAATATCATTATTATTATGAATAAGATCTTTATACTTCTCAGGGTCTTCTGTTGGGAAAGGCTGCTCTTCTGATTTAATTACTTTACCGATGGGATTACCATTTACAAGTGTTTTAACAACATTACCACCATTACTTTCCTCTTTGATGAGATCCAATCCCACTTCACTTACATCTACCACAGGAGTATTATCAGTCTCAACTTTCACCACCATGCTTTGGCCGGCTTCGCTACCATTGCCTTTAGTGGTACTATTTTCTTGTTTCAACTCTACTTTAGTAGATTTGTCATTCGAGGATTCTTCCGTATGTGAAGTGGGTTTTGAAGAGCCATCCACCATGTTAGTCTGGTCAGCACTAGTAGGGTTACCTTCATTGTCTCTTTTCTCAATTAGACTTTCCATTCTTGTGAAGTCATGCTTATGAGTGAGATGTGGTGATGGAGGTAGAGGTGGTGGTGGTGACGAATGGTAAGAGTACGGACTGAAAGTAACACTGCTACTGACATGCTTGTCAATCAGTACCGTTTCATTATCTCTCGTGGATTTCTTGATACCATTACCATTGTCACTGTTAGATTTTTCAGTATCATGATGTTTGCTGTCCTCATTTACCCCTTTATCTAGTGACGTTGACAAATGTTTCTTTCTGACCTTAGACTTTGTTCCTTCTCTACCAAGCGGAGAAGGAGTATGGGATGAAGTAGTTATGGGGGAATTTAATGGAAAACTTTTACTTCCAGTAAGATTTGTAGTACCAGTGTTTGTATTAACTAGATTCAAGGGAATAGGACTAAAGTCATGATGCTGTACCGTGACCGGTGAGGGGGTGGAGGATGACGTCAAACTCTTAGGACTTAAAGCAGTTGATGAATTATGATGAAACAGTTCAGCAGAAGACCAATTTGGTTGTGGAGGTGAAAGCATTCCGGCTGCTGAAAGATTGCTGAGACCCATACCACTGTGATGTGACGGATTAAGTATTGTCGGCGTTGGTGTTCGGACTCCTCCGGTGGGTGATGGTGATAGAATTGGAATGCTTAGTCTGGGGCTGCCACTTGGGGGGAGAGTCGGAGTTGCTCGTAGTCCTGATGTTAAGACAGCATCATACCCATTATTACCACTACCACCAGCAGTACTGACAATGACGCTTCCACCACTAGCGCTTGGACTACTGCTTCTAAGCAGCTGTTGTTGATGTTGCTGCTGTCTTTGATGATTGTGGTATTGATATAGGAACTCTGCATGTTGTTGTTGTTGATGATGTTGATGATGATTTTGAATCATAAATTGTTCATATTGACGAAGTGTCTCAATTCCAAGATGATTAGGATGTTGCTGGTGTTGTTGTAAATGAAATGATGAAGATGACACAACAGGGTAGCCACTATACGCTTGTTGGTGAGCTGCTACTGCTGCTGCTTGGTGTAAATGTTGCTGTAATTGCATCTGATTATGCATAGTCTGTTGCAAATAGGACGCTGCTGCGGCTCCAGGTGAAGTGAAACCTAACATCAAAAATTAATATTTAATTCAATTCAATTTACACTTTGACAGACCAAAGAGTTAGACGACAAGCTAAAGTTGTAAACTTTGTATCTGATTTACAACATATACTCATGTCATTCTTTATTACTTTACCCCACCTTCTAATATATCCATGTGGAGAAAGCATGGTGAAAGCATGTATCAACTTTCCCCACGTTACATATATAGTTATGCATGTTGCTGCTCATTCTAAACTTTATAACTGGTTTTTAATGAAAATATTATTACGGGACCAATGTGGATTTATGCAATTACCTTTTATATAATATCCAGTTATATTTTAATAGGTCATTTTTCTTATGTCAATTTCAGAACCTTTCGTGCATATCTCTCTATCCTTTAGCTAACCACTCAATTACATTATTTATTCCGTAAAATACCACCTTGAGTCACCTCCTATCCTACATGCTAGAGAAACCTCAATTTACATAAGCCAATTCTTGACATGTGAATGCTACATATTATAGGGAAGGGATACATATTGATTTTATTTTATACAAGTGCTGTGTGTGTGTGGGGTAATCACGTGTATATATGCTTATTCTTGACTATATTTTCAGTTTTATAATACATCTCATATATAATAAAAATGTCTTTGAATGTACTTAAATTTTATTGTACTTTCCGTCTTGAACTCCCATGAACACATTTCTCTCTCTCGGCCTAGATATGAACAAACACCTGAATTATGAAATAGGTCTCTAGTACTTCTAGTTCCAGAGACTTGGCTTTACATGAAAAAAATTGAGTAAACATATTCTAAAACTCTAACCATTTGAACATAATAACTCACTCAACTAGTAAATGCTATAATATTTTGTGACAGTCACAACATACTTTTATTAGGTATCTGCCTACAAGTTGCACATAATTTAAAACAAATGCCTATACATGTCCCATATTTTTGAGAAAGTTGTTTCTTACGGATCCGTTTCATTCTACTTGAACAATAATGTCGAAAATTCTATGCGACTGACAATCTAAAAAGTCATAAAATCTAATCAAGTAAGTGCATTTAAGAATCAAGCTACTCTGTTTACTCGTATACTTACTACCTACGCGTAAAAACGATGATTTTCATGTCTCCTAGTTCATGAGGGATTTTAGGAAAACAAAACTGAATGAGTCAAAACAAAGATCAAAGAACTAAATAAATTGTAATCTGGAATAGTTTAATAACAAAACAGCTGTGTACAACTTCCCTGAAGGGTGACGATATTTATAATGCGGCTTATGAAATTAGTATGAAAACTATCGAAAGTTTACCCTGAAAACATAATAACAGCTTGGCCCTTCTTACATTCAACTGTTTTGCAAAAATTTTAGCAAACTTAAGTTTAAGTACAGGTTAAATATGACGCTAAAATGAAATAAATATGATGGATGCGTGAGAACCTTTTAAACACTTAAATATTACAAGTCGAAAGACATGACTGACAAGAAGAACGCTTATAATTGATATGTACACATCGTATACTCGTATGCTTAGGATGAATACAACATTTTAATTTTTCAATATCCTTGAAAGCTTACCTTGAGGCACGGAGAGTTCAGCTCCTGACGCAGATGGCCAAGCCGGGGAGAAATGCCCATGAGGATGATGATGCGGACTACTCAAGGACGGATATGGAGTAGCACTCCGCATCCCATAGTGATAATCCATGAGAGACCCATGATGAAGGTAAGGAAGTCCCAGATTAGGTGGAACTGATGAAGAGGGCAAGGGTCGACTTGATACACTTGTCACAAGAGGAAACTCCGAAGAAGTGTTTTTACTTTCTCCCATTCTACAAACCTCATTGGCACCATTACCACTAGTGGACCACCGATTAACACTACTACCCTTTTTCAACTCTTTATCACATTTAGAATGACGGTTCACACTAGGGGATTTAACCCTTATTGGGGTAATCGAGGACGCAGATGAAGGTCTCAACGGGACCTTAATAGGCGAGGAAGGAGGACAAGGCAACTCACACCTATTAAGCTGATTATGATTCTTCGTATTTTTACTATCCTTTGTCAAAAACATGGATGGAGCATTTGTGACACTGATAGTAGAATTACTTTCAGTCGTAATGCTACTGGTAACAAATTGCTGCAAAGCTTTTACAAATGCCACTGGGATATTACTACCTTTCCTCGAACCTGTTGTCGATGTAATGACATTTGTGGTTGTTGTGGTAGTGATGGTATTCGTACTACTAGGGTAAGTTGGGTTGTCACATGTATCACGAGCACAACCATTACTATTATTATTGTGACAAGAATCACTCGTACGACTCGTACTTAATGAATAATTATTATCCTTGTCCAAATTTACACTTTTAGTTTCTCCTTTGGAACAATTATTATCATCATCATCACCCTCAGCTTTCTGAGTTTGTGCCACACTTATTGGGGAAATTGGGAGAGGACTCGGAGCTTTTGAAGATGTCTCACCCTTTGTTGACTCTGAGTCACTATTTTTTCCTTGATCTACGTCTGGTTCAAGATATCCTTTGATACCATCACATATATTGCTTACAGTCGTAGTAGACGTAGTAGTATGGACACGAAGTTCTGTCTGGGCACTTTCAACAGGAACGTTTGTTTTAACACATTTTTCATGCACTTGGGTAGGTGATGCTATTTCACTCGGTGTAGCATACTTTGGAAGGTGGGTCGACGGTATTTCAGCGTCTTCATTACAATCCTCCGGTGGAGTAGGCATAGGTACGCTGCACAGCTGAGTTTGCTGTGTGTCCTGTCTTAACAAAATACAAGTGTTTGATGAGAAATTTGAAGAAATTTGCTTATTTTGACCTCTGACATAAGGTCTTGCTCTTGAACATGTTTCTGCATTGTCCTCAGCCACTTTGTCCTCATTTCCATCTGACTTGCTATCATCACTGTCATCTTCGTCCTCTGTAGTATCACTTGTTGAATTTTGGAGATCAGGGCTCTTGACATGGGTACAAGTTGAGTTATTATCATTATCTGTTGAAGTCGTACTTTTGATACTATTAGTAGTGGAATCTTCATGATAACTTGTCTTGGCTAATGATCTTGATTCAGCTTCACTCATCTCTCTTACAACTACAAGCAATTTTTGCCAAGTCTATTAACTGCTTTGTAGTAGTACAGGCAAAGTTCTTTGATGAATTTGTAGAAATAGTAAAACTTTTATGGTGATGGTGATACTGAAGGTGAAAATGGTGAAAGTAAAAGGTATAGCTAAATTCCTTTACAGTTCCTTTCATTTGATTCCTTTAGACTAGAAAATCTCTCTTGGGTTAAAAGTTTTTTGTGACTTCTCTTCAATGAAATTTGTTATACCTGAAATGAATAACAAAATAAAATGAAATTTCATTCATTCATTCAACTCGGGAATGATATCAAGTTGAAGAAACAGGTATGGATAGACAGAATGAAATATTTCCAGTCTGTTTTTAGCATGTGTGTGTGACTTTTGAAGTGAAACTCAAAATCCAAGTGATTAAACTTTTGTTTGCTGAAAGAATGGAAATGTGATCTGGCTTAAACTTATGTATACGGGTTGAGTCTACATTTCCAGTCTGTTTTTAGCATGTGTGTGTGACTTTTGAAGTGAAACTCAAAATCCAAGTGATTAAACTTTTGTTTGCTGAAAGAATGGAAATGTGATCTGGCTTAAACTTATGTATACGGGTTGAGTCTACTATGTGTATTATTACGACCCTACTACCCGGGTAAAACCCAGCAGACAGAATCATCTTTAGGTACATATGTAATAATATTATACTTTGTATTTACTGCACGAGCTATATACTTTTTTCTTTAGTTTTTTACACATTCTCCCATGTTATACGTATCAGCTTTCCCCCTTTTTTATAAAAAACCTAAAATGGCTCGTGACCGTAACCGAAGAAGATGTAAAGGTGCTTTTGTAACTCCAATTGCAACTTTGGTTATATTATTGAGGTTTTGAGATTTCGATAATGAAGACAATTATACAACTTTATGATCTGTAACTTGATCATTTGAATGTGAAAAGAAACTTTAGGTAGTTTCTTTGCCTGAATGTGTTAAGTAAGTGATGGAGAATACGTTTAATTCAAGGCGAATAATGAACTCAGATACTTTATGTGTTACATAAGCTTTCACAACTCACGTTTGTTACGTTTATGACACATCGATAAAACGACAAAATCACATCTATTTAGCTTTAGCTAAAATCTTCATGTGATGGCCCAACACGTGTATAACTAAAGCAAAGTTCAGGTTAATTCTTACGTTCTCATGTCTTATCTGCCTATTAGTCACACTTTTAATTTCTGATGTTATAATCCACGTGTTATTTCTCATCATTAGAATCCTCGTGTATTGTATTACTCATTATCATTAATGCCATTGCTAGTTCCAAACTACATTTTACTCATTGATATAGTACATATTGTCAGAAGATCGCAATAGCACTGACTTTCCAGCACTTATGAAGCTTTGCCTATTCATTATAAGAAAACAAGAAAATCTCAAATCCATCTCAAAAACAAACCTCAATAATTCAGTCAAGGGTTCTTGTAAAATACAATCAAAGTAAATCCCTCACTTCACAACTACTTCTTTCTGGTTCAGATTTAACCTAGTTTTCATGTCATTGCATAACTATTTATGATAAACTTTTGATTGTTCACAATCCAGGAGAATGGTGACTGATAATCGGGCAGACATTTATTCAAAAACAAAACCCACGCTCGCCTCTCTGTATTGATACCCCAGTAATAAACAATAATATTTCTCAATTCATATAAAAGCCTTTTGTGCCCTGATCAGTTCTTATCTATTAAAAATAAAAATAGAGCAGTAAACGATAATATTATGTTTGAAAAACTTCATAAACAATCATTCGAGAAGAGATAAATAAAAAAAGCAAATAAAAACAAAGCTCAAATAACAAATGATCATAATTTTTGAATATCTTCTGATATTTGATCTTCGCATTGCCTCATATAATAATAAAAATGAATTATGCAGAAAGCAATCTGTCTATGAATGACTACTCACTACTAGTTGACTATATATTACAAGTGATGAAATAAATGTGACACTTGGACTTCCACACTTCTTGAGGTCTACCAAACACGCGATATACATTCCTGCTGTGGTCTTAAATGAAATCTTATACAACATAGTTTTTTATGTCATTTTGACACATTGCAGATGGACAGCAGTTTGAAAAAAAATTACTATAAATTTCCATTATAAACCAAAATAGGAAAAAATATCATTTACTAAATATGCTGCAAATTGGTTTTAATTAGTAGATTAAATATGTAAAAGTATGATTTAAGGTATAATCTAATAAAAACTAAAAATAAGATATTTACCTTTTTTGTGTAATATCACTACCACGGTATTTATCAACATGAGCGTAATTTAATTTTCAATTATAATTAGATGTTCATCTCTTTCTCATCTATCGAAATTGTTGATTTAAGATCGTAATAATTATTAAGTTGTATTTAACCAATAACGCTCAAAATATATTTGTTGACGAAAATTATCCCGAGTCAATTCACGTAAAATAGAGTCGGATAAACGTTATTATTGTTGAAATAAGCTACAGGATAATTTAGTCTACTTTATATGGACGTTCTTATTGCCCAAAACAAAACAACTTCAATAAACTCACTTCAATATACAATTTCAATTAGTTCTTACAATTAGTTTCAATTGAAAGTCCATTATCACAAAAAGGAATGTAAAGTTAGAAACAACTACACAGAGAATTAAATTAACAAGAATTGTAGTTAACACTAACAAGAAGCTATTTGCACTGAACACAGATCATTTAATATTGGCTGTTCTTGAGTAGAAATCGACCATCCAACCCAATAGCCATCCATTTACTAAACATCTTTTGCTTTAACTGTATGCGACCATTTCTATTGTGTTGTTTTTTATGTATCCTTACCATTACATATTTTGTACTGTACTGGCTATCTATCGCCTCCTAACTAACTGTGAAAGACATTTGACATTACAGACTTGTAATCTTTTTCCTTATGAATTTCATTACACTGAATCATTTTTGCAAAGATTTCAAAAATCAACTCCCTACAGGGTTCTATAAAAGAACAAAAAGGATTTAAACTAAGGATTTCCATAAATCAACTCTAAGAACGTCATTTATATTGTTTGCATTGTTTAAAATTCATTAAGAGAAATCCCTCAAAAATTTACCAACTAAACATTTTCAGTCTTCTAAAAAACATCATAAGAATACACAAGATTTATTAACTTTTAAATTTAAAAGTTTTGCAATAAAGTAATTTATTCCATATCACTTATTCTCTTCTTAGAATAAAGTAATGAATGGATGCACTTATTCGTAACATCGAATAACTCTTTAGTTAAATAAAAGTTCAAAACTAATACAATTCGATAAAGTTATCGAGTTGAATAAGTGCAATCATAAATAATACACAACCAACAATACAAAAACTACTACTACTGGTCAACCCAAACAATATTATACACTAAAGTCGAGTACATGAGACCCAAGCCGGAAGACATTCTATTATTATGATTACATATGATGATAAAGAGATGCAATTTAACTTCAAGTAAGTAGTAATGGCCAGTTTTTGGTTCATTTGTTTCTACATAATGCTATAGTATGTTATAATTGTGTCACATTACAGTTTTTACAGTCTGCAAACTCTACAAACTCTGCATTCAAGTATGTGTATTCTTTATCAAACGATTATTATGTACATAGTACATGACACCAAAATAAACTTAACACTACTACTACTTACGACCTACTGCTATGCATTTATTATTTCTATTAAATGTTTGCATTAAAATCTACCTGCTTTTATAATCCACACACACACACATATGCATTTTATTATTTGAATACGTATTTGTCATGTAATTAATAATTGTGTACTCTGCACCACCACACAGGTATATATAATAAAATAATAATATTTAGCTCAGGTGAGTCTCCTATCAGATTCCCTATCTTTAATGGAAGAAAAGGTGTTCAGTCAGATGCATTTTTGAATTTATTTACAGGTAAACTATACACAGTATTGCCAATCTACCCTCGGTCGTCTACATCATCATCTATCACCATATCATGTATCATTATGAAAAAGTCATAAAATGAATGCAATGTTGTTATATCTAGTGTAATTGTAATGTAATTTAGTATAACATCCTAACTTAACAGCATTTTAGTTTAATTTTTTGCATCTCTTCTAGGGTGAACATGGTCGTCGCCATATGCCATACACATATAATATCATCATCATCACAATTCAACTTTACATGAGATTCACTACATACTTTACCATCACCATCGACATCATCCAAAGCAAACCAACATACATAAAGATTTAGTATCTCAAAGCAACCACGACGAAAACACTGCAATCAACTACTTCTAACTACTTCTACTACCGGGGCCGTCCCCCGAGCGGGCCTGAGTGATGCTCAGTGTCCATCGGCGTCGCCAACTTAAGATTAAAAAAGCGTATGTTATGTATTTTTTAGCGTATTGTGAATGCAAACTGCTGACTTGAGATGATGATGTTGTTGTTGGTGAATTTGGTGATGATGTTCTTTTAGCTTGGGCTTCTTTGTAGTATTATTATAGAGAAGACTACACTACTATGTGTATAAAAGTATTATGTAAAGATAAAAAGTAACAATAAAAAATGCAAAACTTGCTCACAAGAATTAACTAACAAGCTTGCGATAAGTAAAAACGAATGAATAAATAGAACATGGGTGGTAGCTTAATATCATCAGATGAGAGAGAATTTTTATGTATCGTATCAACACAATTATTATGATAAACCGGCAAAGTCAGGAGTTAAAAGAGATGCGATAATAAAATTTAACTTTTGTTAATATTATTATTATGTATTAATATTATTTTTTTAAATGTATTTAATAATCTCATCAGGAATTAAGAGTGAGACAAGTTTACTCCGTTTAAAAAAGAGTTTAAATAGTTAAAAGTAAACCTGGTGTATCATCAGTTGTATTTCATATCAATTCTCATCATCAATAATAACAAATGTATCTAATCAAAATCAAACATCTAAAGATTGCTTAATACATGTTGCATTCTAATGTCATAAATGTATGAAAAATGGTAAAACGGGTAGCTTTTTTAAAAATGTTATGTAAAAACAGGTAGTAACTAATAGATGGTTGGTTGTACGGAAATAGTAGAAGCAGTAGAGTTGAATGCAAGTGGGGGTATGGATAAGATAATTTTACTGTTGGTGCATGCAGTAGGCACGACACGAATGAATATTATCACCTTTTTTATTGATCAAAGATTAAAAGGTGTCAAGTATTTTGATACTTTAATTAGCTGTGTTCTAAATTACAGGATTATATATCTTTTAGGCAAAACTACTATAATTTAACTAGCAAAATGTTTTTTATTGAAATACTTTGCTTTATGTAGAGCCCTGATCTATCGTTTGCTTAAACAAAACATAATACAATTCAATAACAATTCAACTATAAAATAGTTGAATTTAAAATATGACAATTTTTTTATACAAAAAGAGATTTAGCATCAGTTTTTAATGTATTAATAAAATTTAACAAAACATTCCCATGTTTTTCATAGAATTGCATTTGATTTCTATAATGGATTCAACTAATCTAACGACTGCTGAGACAATTATAAAATAGTTGATTTTAACATTCTGTCAATTGTCTTATTCAAATTGTCAATTGTCTGTATTGTTATGCTCAAACACGGACGAATAAATAAACCTTATTATTATTATTATTAAAGAGATTTAACATGCGTTTTTAGAAGTTAGATTTGTCAAGAATAATTAGATATTTTGTTTGACTGTTCATATTTCGTGTATCCCTTGCCTTTTTCTTAGAAAATTTTACATTTCCTTAAACTAAATATATTGAGAGATAACTGATAAAGATAAAGATAAAGATGACACAAGATTAGCTCCAATATCTCTTATCGTCTTAGTATTTTTTATGATCAATTGCATTTTCATAGAATTCTTTATTAGTAATAGCATAAACTCTGTATAAACAAAATCTTGCATTCTTTCAAGCAACATCTTATTACAAAATCATTGGGTACTTGCGTCATTTCATATTTCCAAGAATTTCTCATATCTTTGGAGACTCTTATCTAAGCCACCCACCCCTACCACCCAGGTTATGTCACAAAACTTCATCAATCATTTAATTGCTTAATAAATTGAGATGAAAATAGTCACCTAGTTGCCACTTTGTTGGTAAAATAGCGAAATAGAAGTGGGAGACAAAAGGAAACAGATTTACTTCCTGGACTTTTTAGAGATAAACAGCTCTAAAACAGCTGGTCGACTAGCGACTTGCCTTTCCTATAGAAAATTTGTATATTTTGAATATTACCCTTGTGCCAGTAGTAACTATAACTATAGGTGCATGGTGGATTTCCTTCTTTTTTGTTCATTCTAGCTCTAGACCCTATGAACCTTGGCCTCTTTGGTCCTCATCCTACTTAACCACAAAATAACTTCTCAAATCTCACAATGGCAGCAGGAATATTCCTTAAATGCTTCAATGATTTCTCAGAAACCTAAAGGTCGAAGAAGAATAGAAGATAATGGTTTTAAGTAAGAAAACAATGTCAGATTTTCAATTTTCAAGGCTCCTCTATGTAAATCGGAGGTTCTTTCTTGAGTTCCAGTGACGATAACATACATCAGCAAGAAAATAAAACTATTAAAACTTGGAAAGAGAGTATTCAAAAACAATAAGAACTGATTGAGTACATAATAACTAAATGCCCATTTATACACGGATAAAGTTACAGTTTTTATATATCTTGATTATTTAATCAGAACAAAATGATAAATGTCAATTATCCCATATAATTTTTATCAGTCTTTAATTTAAAATTTATTAAAACCATATTAAAAACAGTAATATTATTCATTCACAGTGTAACAAAGGGTTTGACAATTAGTACTTGGACTAGACGCTAATAATAATTGTAAAGTTAACTCTTATTGTAAAACTGATATCGACATAACATTTTCTTTTCAATTCAAAACGGTTCATTAAAAATGGAAAAATAAACATGGTAGCCAACCATCCATCAGGGCAATATGCATTCATTGAAACGTTCTTAAAAAATTCTAATAAGCTCATTAGTTTATTCTTACGAAGATCGGAATATCGGTACAGTTGTTCCAAATTAAAAGCAAAGAAACAAAGGATATGAACCTCATAGTGATGACGACTTCACTTCGCTTCGATCAGTTAATAAATAGGGTACTTATTTTTAGTTATTAATTATTATTCCAAAATTAAATTACCAGTTTTGAGCTAATTTTGGAATTCTATTGCAATTTTCGTAGAATTGGTTTCTGTGTTTGTTCCAAGTAAAAATCTGTAGACAGTAAGTAATAATACCCTGAAACAAATGATTATTCCTAAGTGGGCTTTGGGTATTGACATAGGGTTAAAGGATTTCCCGGTTTTCACCCACACAGATTACAAAATATGAAGTTCCTACTAATTTAATAAGATTTATATAATAACAAAATCTGTGATGATTACCCAATACCAACTAACTCTCAAGTTTCTTTGTTCGAATTTATTCTCCACATTTAAAGTTTATTTTTTTTAAACTTTCTTTTAGAAAAAAAACTAAAAACAAAAACGAATCAATGCAAACGTTGTATTATCATTTGTTCAAAAACTGAGTTTTCCGTTACATTTCAGTAATTTTAAAAATAAATTCATTATTACTACAATACTCAAACTCATTTATTTCTTGAGTTTTAGTAAATTTTATACCCCGTGGCAGTATCATATTGGATTTCCGTTGCTTTAACATTTCAGACTAAAGTTTCAAACAACTTGAAGTTTTCAAAGTTAGTTAGTTTTCAAAGTTTCAAAGTTATAAGGCCTGAATAGATAATGAGTTTTCCATTTGTTTACTATTCTTTGTGACAATTAGGTACTTACTGTTTAAACAAATTCTAACCGATTTCGTTTTTCATTCATCGTAGTTTCAAACATGCATTAGAGTTTTATCGATACAAACTAAAAATTTGAGTTATCTTTAAATAAAAAACGATAAGCGTTTACTACAATGAAATTGAATACCAATGGGTTATACTATACATTTACCGAAAATATAGCTTTATTATTATTGCATTCTTCCGGATCCAAACTTAGAATCAAGGCATTAAAGGATTTAATTTTAGAATTGAATTTACACAACTATTTGTTGTTTTGAAACTCGATAGCTCTGTACATTTATAGCCTTAACAAGTAAACAGGTAGCCTTAATGTGTATTCATCGCAATACTATTTTCATAAACCGAATAAAACCCCGTATTACTTTAAATTACAGCTTTTGCATCAATCTAAAACTAAAGCATTTTGAATGAATCTCCCTATCAATGCCATTTCATACACAAACAAACCCACCCACCTAATTTATTTTCTCTCTTTATTCATACAAAATAAATTTTGCCTAAAAGCACCAAAGAAGTTTTAGAAGTTGCACGTGTTCCAAAATAGAATCAATCAATTTAGGAAGTTAAAGTTTGGCCATGAAGATGATGATAAGAAGGATTGCTCATCCTTGGATCTGGATCCGACATTGTAATACAGTTCAACAAGACTTGAGATTAAATTTATTTAGGTAATGTAGTTTTCACAGTAGAGTCTTTTTACGTCTTAAGTCTTTCTAAGCTTTGTTGTTAAAAAGAAATTTCTTTACTTGGTAACTCTTGTCGGTAAGAAAGGTATAAGATCCTTTCATCCTTTTATATCCTTGAAAGTGAATTACATTTCTTAGTAATAGATATAAGCTCATCCTGTTCCTTAATTCTAATCCTCCTCCACGTCCTCCAGCTAGTTGCTTCTTAAAACATTGTAGCCAGTAGGAAAAGCTCAATACGTCCTACTTCATTATTACCAATTTCTTTGTAAAAAATACAAGAAACCGAAACACACACATGAGTATGAATCATAATCAAAACTAATACCACAAACGAGTAATAAGCTAATTTACTCATTAGCATTTGCAATGAGCATAATTTTATTGGTATCATCCTTTTCCTTGAGCTTACTTGCTAACCACGTGCTCGCATAGTTTATAATTAATTAACTAGCTATGAAGCCACCAGCAAAACGTTATGACATTCAAAAGACCTAGACGATTTATTTATTTATTTAGAAGAGTCAATGTTTAATTACGTATTGACCACTTTGGCAATTTTCCCTTGTTTTTGTTTGTGTTTACTCTTCTTAATATGCAAAAAACACTAAAATGTTCTAGTCAGTCAATATATCATAAATACATCTGTTAATTTCATTTCAGAATTTATGTAATATTATCTTTGTAAATATAATTATTCATGCCCTCGTGGTTAAAACGTGTTGCAGTTGTCCTGCAGAAAACTCTTTTTGATTTCTTAGTTCGCTTCTACATTGAATTGATGCAATTTCCTAACGAAACCACCTCATTTTTCTCAAATGTTACAACTGCTACATTTAGTTAATTTGCGCAAAAACCTAATCAATGCAAAATAAGGTGTAATAGATTTCCGATGCCAAATTCCCTGAAAACTGTGAAAACCAAATCAATTTTTCCATTCTTTCAAACAATTTCACCCTTTCTTTCAGCAACTTAAACTAACATCAAAAACATTATTATGTCAGCTGCAAAAATGAAAATAAGTAAACACAGATGACAGACAAACAGACATTAGTGCTATATTAAAAAGCAGTAAAAAACAATGTTTTACCTTTATGTAGTCTTATTTTCATTCAAAAATCCATAAAAATCCTACTCCTTAACAATAATCCAATTAAAAATAATGTTTCCATCCAGTAAATAGTTCCTACTTCACTTTTGTTTATTAAACAAACAGCGTTAATTACCCAATTAAATATTTAATTCTTCTCAACCATTGTATTGTTTACACTTTAAAATCACCACACACAACTCTTCAAACAATTAAAAATCCACTTGAATGAATTTCCTTTAACATTACTCCAATTCACACAATCCAATCGGATTCATGTGTATAGTCAATACAAACTAAAAATCCAATAAATCCAATTGCGCTAATACTTTCTTGGAGGGAAAGCCTTTCCAACCTTTCTCCGAGCAACAACAATTACACAACTCCAACCTTATATTTAAGCAGACAAACAACCTTTCACTTTTCAAAAAACTTCAATAACTTTTGTTATTCTGCAATAACCACAGTTAAGCTCAATTAATTAACTCCTAATGGAAATACACACACAGAGATCTCATTTATATTATTATTTGTACTCTTAAACAGCAGAACTCTCAACATTTAATAAAATTAACGATCCATCCCATAAAAGCAATAATACCACTGTGTTAAAACACTCATAAAATATATTTTTATTATATTTAACTACCACCGCATACAAATTGTACACAAGAATTCCTTCCTTTCCTTTAGCATAGATACAACAATTAGCAAATAGCTTGAAGGCTTATTTAGTCAAATAAAATATCCCAATACGCGACCAACCACAATTTAATCCCTTTCTATAAAAACTTGAACTTTCTCTCAAATTACATTTACTTTCCACTTTGTGCTTTCTCCCCACCATACACAAGTAATCCCACACAAAATAATTCCTTAACCCCGACTTTCACTCAACTTTCACTTGTTCCTTTGAATATAAACCCCAACCACTTTCTCCAAGTCAAAAATTCTAAAAATCCTTCAAAATTTTTTCAACCACGTTTTAAAAAATTCCATGAAATACAAACAAGTTAAAAT
>JAQGAA010000479.1:0-22228 GCA_034696425.1 Isotoma viridis
TCTACACAACTTTGAAACTTTGCCTTGTCTCGTATAATAATAATAATGTTACATAACATAAAGGTCGTATCGACCGATCCGGATGGATGAGGATCCTATATACTCTGTCAATAATATTGCCATATATGTAAGACATATATAGTCGCACAAAAATGCAAGAGTGTTCGTGTGTAGGTAGATGCACAAAGTAAGCAGAAAAATGTAAAGCTAACACTAAACTTGATTAGGGTTCGAGAGAGCCATGACTTTCATGACAGTTTTTCTTTTGAATTTGTCTTTGAATTTCAAATAAAGTGACAGCAGCTGAAAGTTAGAACATCCACCTCTCCTTTCTATAAAATATGTAAAACCAAAACACCAGTTTGGACTCAGTGAATACCCTTATGCTTCTTTATACTTTATGATTTCAAAAGACACTTGGTAGCCATTTGTATCCGAGTACAATGTACATGTGGTATCCAAGTATAAAAATTCCATTTATCTCAAAATTGAAATATAAAAACGGTAGCGTTCTCCTATCATGTAAGACAAAGCCACCAAAGAAGAAATAAAATCTTTAGATTCAAATAATATCAAGGTTTAAAGGCTTGTCTCTTTTTTTACTGAAGAATCTGACTTCAATAAGAGAGATTCTATTCGGTGAATGGAAATATCTTTTGAGAATAACTTTACTCAGCTAAACATAACCATCAACCCGTAACATTCAATATTTTCTTTTACTACGTTGAAAAGCATAACCTTTCAGTATTATGAATTCTTTATTACTTTTTACGGATACGGAGAAGAAAAGATAAGGGATGAGCTGAAAACTGTTATCGGATCAAAAAACAATATCCCCTGTCTGTCTGAATACAGCTCAATCCCAAAGAGAGACAAATCTACAAGAGTTTTATTTTCTGTATCAAGTTCTTCTATAACATTTTTATACCTAGAGGAAAGACAAAACTATATAATAGATGAAATATGAGAGTAATTTTTCTAAATCCTTTTTCCTATTTATTTCTTCGTAAGATAAGATTATTTCTAGTAACATTAAGTAATTACATTGAAAGTAATGAGTTCTGCGGGCATAAGATATTTGTCTTGGAGAAAACCCAGTAATAAAAGTTAGCTTGTGTTTAGTGTGTAATTGTACCGTACCAGTCCGTGTGCACAAGACACAAGGGGACTATAGGTACGTACAATTCATACAGGGAGAAACTTCTGAAACCCTCACGGATGCTTAAAATATTTATGTTGGAATATCTAAAATCTTTGCTTTGCTTCCTTCCGTTGTGAGCTAATAGACTGGAGAAAGTTAGTGTAGTCACTCTTATTGTTACATTAGTGTGGGTTGGATATAAGGAAAGAGGGGAATCTTGAGAATTCAGAGGTACACAAGGTCTTAGAGGTAGAGGTGACGTCTTTATTTTATTTCTACTCTTGTAGAATTCTAGATCTCACTCAATTTAGGAGACACATCGTTAAGCATCCATAATTTTGGCCAAACCATTGCATTACATTGGCCCCTATCCTATTACATTATGTGCTTTGAATTGCATCACCAACCACCACTACATTAAACGATAAAGTTGCCTTGTGCCTTGTCCTTAGTTATATTATTACTTACTGGAATTTACAGTAGACTCTTGTGAGTTCATGGCTTGTACGTACTTCTATTACTACTACACACACACATCTTTTGAATAGAATCAGTCCAAGAACATTTACAATTCACAGGTTTTACAACCAAAGAACTATCTCAAAATGGGCCATTTAATGCTCTTGGACTTGGTAGTGGTGGTGGAAAGACCGAGTGTGGTTGTAGAAGTTGAGAAACTCATGTGTACAGAGTTAAAACAATAGAGAAAGCTCTTCCTTTGGTGGTAAATTTTGTGTGATGTTGTCTGTCTGTTGTGTTTACTCGTTGTATTCGTATCCCACTCTCATGGGTATGGGTAAAGCTATTATTACATCAAGTAGTAAAGTATGGGTGAAAGTAGTGCACTGTGCTTTGGGAGAAAGCTTGGCTTATTTCTATCATCTTCTTCATCGTCCAAAAGATATTCGACCTGACCTCTTGAAAATGAACTCCATTCTGTTCTTTGCATTATTTAACAAACCCATCTTTATTTTACAAACTTTCTCCTCTCTTGTGCTTTCTCCCTTTTCCCCATCGATCTATCTATTTCCTCACTTCTCAGCCAGACTTTACACAATTCAACAATGTGGCTTTGAGCAAATCGTTACATGGAATAGGGAAGCGTATGAGAAACAAGACAAAACTTTATAATAGCAACTTTCTATTTCCCATGAACTTCTTGTGAATGAAGAAGCTTGACTATTTGTAGAGTTTTCATTGTGTATACAAAATATGGAATTTTAGAGTGGGTGTATAAGCAGAAATACGATGTAAGAAAGTAACTATAGTCTACTAATGGATTCCATTGAAAAATATCTAGCTCTTGATCTTGTTCTTTCTAAAGCTTTCTGATTTTGAAACGCTTGAAGTAATTCTAAGAATTGCAAAACGCTATGTATTTTTATATGCATTAAACATGATTTTTTGGTAATTTTAACCAAAGCGATGTTGAAAGCGTAATGAAACAAAGAGGTTCTATTTAAAATGGAAAATCCAACAAAAAGTTAGAATTTATTTTTCAATCGATGTACATTGAAGAGCAAAATTGAGTAAGTACATTTCAAGCAGAGTATTAATATTAGTAGTAGTAGAGAAAGCATAGGTACATGGTTGTAGCAATATTTGAATAGGCGAAGAATACGAAGCATATATAATGTCTATTGTATGTATCCATAATATCACCTCAATTTAGAAACTCTGATATGAAAAATCAGGGCGACATTATTACTTTGTTCAAAAAAATATTGAGTCTGAAATGTTGCAAAGCAGCACCTTTACTTTCCCCTTGCAGTTCTTTTGATCAGTGGGTGTGTAAAAGTAATGGCAAACCCAGTTTATACAGTAAATTACATCTATCTTGTTCTACTGTCTTCCGGAACTAATGTATGGCTTGGCATCCCAGGTCACCGTGCCGTATAAAGTGCTCTGATAGATTCCGTGACCAACAGTTGTTTGCATTGGTTGTTTCTTTGGAAGCTCTCTGGGATTTTCCAAAGACATTCGAAGTTGAAATATAGACCTTTCTCTTTCATCTTTGTGAGCCATTTTAAAAAGTTTTTCCCATTCTTCTTCGCTCAAAGGATCATAGTAGTATCCTTGGTCATCGAAATAAGACGTCGACCTGCCTCTGACACTCCTATTGTCTTGCTGATCATAGACTGAACCCGCTCGGGACACAGATCGTGCTCGAGTCACAGATCTTGCCCTGGTAACAGACCTAGCCCGGGCAACAGATTCTCCTCTGAAGACAGACTGTTCTCGGGAAACTGAACGAGCCCTTGTAGCAGATCTACCTCGAACACTTCGAACTGTTGCTGGTCCAGCATCATACTCCTCGTATTCTGGGTACTCAGCTAAAGCTGGGACTGAACTTGCTCTGGCCAAACGACTTCGTCCGCGTTCCAGACGCCTGCTTGTCTCATATTCAGAAATAGGTTCGTACCGTCCATAAAATGGGTTTGCTGCCCATCGTTCTTGAAATGTTCTTGCACCTGGTGGACTAACTGTTCTCCTTCTGGCTCGTCTAATCTGAGGATCAAATGATTCTCCAATATATTGCACTTGAGGCCTATAGTAGGATGAAGCGTATTCGTAGTTATAAGCGTACATTCGGCTTCTTGGTCGCTGCCAGTGGGTGAATTCTGTTATGCCTTTTTTAGAAGCCATTATTTCCTAATGGAAGAGATAGAGAAAATGAAAAAAATTCTGAAAATGTAGCCCCTATACAAAAGGTATTTCCTTGTTTGGGGAACAATGAACAAAAATTTGGTAGGTCTTTTGTAAGTTTCTTACTTTGTAATAATGGTAATGGGGTCAAGTGGCAGTGATAAAGATGAAGACTTGACTCAAAGTCTACAGAGAGATTTTTCTGAAATGGACCAACTTGTAGGCAGTGAGTGCACAACACAAGAGCTTTAGCTGAACTATTTCTTTACTCGAATGGGAGTGACGATAACGATGGATAAGAATCTCAGCTCAAGTGAAGAGGTGAAAATAGACTTGGTCATGAACTGAACTCCCAGATGCTACTTCTAAGCTTTCTATGTTACTAATGTAATATCTGTTCAAGATAGAGAATCCGGAATAAGGATGTTGGGAAACTAAAAATGAGTATTTATCTCGATTGCTCCTTGACTCAGTTCCCATTTACTGACGAGATGCTCGATGATCTCTGAAGTTTAGTACTATTATCCTGTACACTTTCATGATAAAGTTTCTGTAGTAATGATGATCTTGCTAGATACTTGCAACTTAATATAGAGCATCTAAAAAACACATTTACACAACATAACATAGAACATCTAAAAACACAGTCATAGACATGGCCAATGTCAAGTAACGTGGGCAGAAAAATCGTCAAAGTGCCAAAATCAGAAATTGAAATGACTCAAACTCTTCTAAAATTAGAAAACTCCTCATTTCTCCACGTAATCATCGTTTGAATACGATAATGGTATTAAAAGAACAATAAACACGGCAAACTTGCTAAAAAACTTGTCAAACTAATTTATTAATTTATTTGTATATAAACCTTCAACCTTAAAAGCCCACACCTTTCCATACACTCTAAAAGCAAGGTGATTGTGATTACATTTTTCCAGTTACTGTACCCTGTACCCTCATTGTTCTAAATTTTGTTGCATGCAAACTGTATACATTTAAAAAGGAGATGAATAAGTGTAAAGAATATACGAATTCAATAAACCTTTGAAAACAAAGAGACTGTTGTAACCCAAATACACTCTGAAGTAGTGTAAAAGGTACCGTGATGCAAGATACTTTCCAAACTTTCCCCATTGACACCAAATAGGAACCGTATTCATTTTACAATGAAATTCCCATCATATGCTTGCTTCTACAGGTAGACCTACAAACATGCAACTACACACGCGATATAAGGGTTTTTGTCTTTTTTGTCGCCAACGAGTTATATAGAGACAATGTTGTAAGTATTAATGAAATTCTATAAACAAAAGATAAGCAATAATGCCAGAAGTGTGTGTTTAAAGCAACGGAAGCGGAGGTGATAATACTTTACGTCGGCGGTGGTAGTAGAGTGATGTTAAACTGATGCTAGTCGTCATATACAGTGAGAAGTGTGATGTAAAAGAGAAAGAGGCAATAGATAATGTGAATAAAAGGAGATGAAAGAGTACATCAAAGGAATTGACAGGGATTCCAATATCAACGGTTTGAAACCACTCCACATGTCATCTATCATCATCACTCATTCTTTCTTCGGATGTAAAAAGAGTAAAAACACCCAGTCCCTAACTTCATAGTCTTTTCCCTTGCTCTCAATCCAACCTAATTTAATGTAATCCAATCCAATTTCTTATGCCTTCAAGAGATTTATACAATAATCCGGATGTACTATATTATGCTTTCTAGTTTCAGTATATACTTAATATAATATATAATCTTTTATCATCCTTGTGCACATTCTTCTATGTTTTATTCCACGTCTAACCCTATGACTAAATGCTAGGCAACTTTTTATACATATGCGTGTCTTTGGTAAGTTTTTAAACAAAACAGTCTTTAGATTATATCCGTTGAACCATATTGTAATAAATATATAATTTGAATAGATAGAAAATTGAATTCAAAGACGAAGATAGGATTAATGAATGGAATGGATTTATTACACTTATCAGCAGATATGTAGTAACATTTCATTCGGGTCAAAAGAAAGCCTAGTCATTTTCCTTGGTGATTGTGTAAGTACCCTCTCGCAAAGAGTGATTCAGCATTCCAGAACACTGTCAAAAAAGATATATGAACGAACGCAACGCGTGGAAAGAATAAGAACATAAATTTATTGGATTACAGTCCAAATCATGATGATTTACATATGGTAGCCCGTTTTTCCGTCTTTTTTATAACAAGTGGATTTATTATTTAGAATTCATTTTCAAGCCTTGATTATTTTCAATCAATAGAGGAATTTTACTCTCTTTTGAAAAAAAGAAAAGAAAAAAAAATGAATGGGAAAATTCATAAGTCAACATAATTTAAGAAGAAATATTCCCAAAGCGTTTCTTATCATAATAGTAGCCACCTGCAAATGTTTTCAAGAATTTTTAAGCACAGAAAACTGTAAACTAAAGTCAAAAAAAGAGAGAAAAAATTTCTGAAAAAAATTTCAAACAAAATAAAATTCATGAATTAAAATGCAAACTCTTCTCATTATTAAGAAATAGACAACATTATTAACGTAAATTACCAGTATCGCCGTATCTAGCAAGTAGCTAATTTTCATCGTAAGAATAATAATAATAACATAACAATATTACAACTAGGAAAACTCTTTTCACCAAGAATTACCATAGAATGATAGAAAAATAGTCTTAAGTCGAGATAAAATTGAATAAGTTTTACCATCGCTATAATTACTGTCTTCTGCGCCTGGAACACTATGCACAGTTAATTTAATACCTACCATTTATTACTAAGTAGGTAGTGGTGGTAGCAGACGAAGTAAAATTAAATAAAGGAAGATTTTACTTTCCTTTTCAAGAAGCTTCATGAGAAAGGGTTAAGACATCCTTTTTGGTTTTAAGTGTGCTCAAGTGCTGCAGAAATTTTCATAGCAAAACTTGCTTACTTTCAAAGAAATCGATTTTAATTTTCTGCTTACTTTTCAAGTAAACACAAGTCTCAAACTACTAAAGGGGGTTGTGCGATAGGAAACGAAAATCTTTTTGTACAACCGGTCATAAAAGAAAGGGCTTCGTTTCTAGAGAATCACGAGGAACACCCAGAGTACAGAAAAGCACACTAAACGAAGAACATGATACTTCATTGTAGTTTTAGTCAAAGCTACAAAGAAGTAGTTATAGAAGTGGTGGTGTGTTACATTCGCATAAAGATGGAAAATCTTCAAGACGGCTCTTTCTAAAATTAACGGATATGGCTACCAGATACTAACATTTTACATGGTAGTTAGTCCGTGGTGGTAGGGAACTTTCATATAAATACTACACAGAACTTTTCTCATTTTCCTTTGATCGAAACCATGTCTTGCCTGTGTGAGCAAAAAACACTATTTTTGTTATTTCTTATTCGTGCAAGGAGATTTTTTCTCAAGAAAATTCGATTGTATGGGAATAAAGAAACACAAATTCAATATTGATAAAGGGATAATTACGTATTTAGTAGAGGAGAGAGAGCTGTGATCAGACAGGCTTAAATAATAAGTATGGTGCCCACAATGAACTTACTTAGTTGCTGAAATAAAATTCGCTTGTAGATGTTATCTTTGAAATAAGTATTATACTTAAAATTGTAACTTGCTCAAGTGAATTTCGAAAGGATTGAATGAATTTTGATCTCTATAAATCATTCGAGTCTACTCTGACTTCAAAACAGAGAGAAACCGGTATACAAAATTCATGATTTTTTTTCAAAAGCCAGATGGGTTCTTGTAGAGGAGAAATAGGGCTGGTGTTGGCATCGCATCGGTTGTTTCTTGTTTATTCTTTGAAAGCATTTACAAATGAATTCTAAAACCTTCATAACTTTGTTAGCAAGAAGAAGTAAGTATATGTATGGCTTTAAAAGTTTTGGATGCTTCTAAACGATATGTCTTAAACGCCTATAAGGTCTAAAGTTCTACTCTCACCTTGAGTTATGAAGTTTTACCACACAGAAGAACCCATTTCAAATAACTTTTCAAAGTTAAAAGCTTTAACCATGAACCACGAAAACCGCACAGGAAATTCGCAAGAGTTCTACCTCAAACAGAATACTTATCGCTGGTTCTTCATGAAACTCACAAATATTTGTAGTATCAGAGATAGAATCAAATTTTGATGGAATAACTGATACAAGATTCCGTTCTGTTTGACGACCGACTATTTCGGACACAAACTTTTGGCTCTTAAAATAGAAGTAATGAATTTCTTAGATTGGAACGGAACCTTACTGCTCAAGGTTTCTCACAAGAGATAAAATACGGTAGGAAATAACTTAAGGAGAGAAAGTCGTCATACGGTTTGGCTCAACACAAAGATGAATGAATACCCATATTTAGTTATTATACTAAAAGAGTTTTCTAGTAGTTAGTGGGATTTGAACTTTTATTAATTAAAGTTACTGATTAACTTTTTAAGCTGTTTCATACGGTTTTTGAAATACACATGTTTACAAATCGGGTGATAATTTAACTAAATATTAGGATTTTGAACATTGTCGTAGTCTTTCTTTTTATTTCTTGTTGATTATTTTGTTCAGAACTGCATTGTGAAATCGCGATACAGACATGCTATATGCTTGCACAAGTATAATTCACAAAGCGTAAATTATTGGTTTTTAGCAAAATAGAAATTATCGAATACATCATGACAAACTTTTTAGAAAGCATCTGACATTAAATTAATGAAACGAGAAGGTATCGACCCCATCTATTATTGTATCACATCATGCCACGCTATGAATTTAAGGTTACCCTTTCAACTCTTCCAGCATTAGAATACCACTCAGAGCTGTGAAGCTCATTGCTCTTCCCAAACATTGTTTTGATAGGTGGCTTGTCATTAATAATTTATACCCATATTTTATCTCTCTCCAAACTATCCAAATTCATAGACAGGAAGAGAGTATCAATATTACCCTGACAAAAGGACCAAGTGAAACGGATTAATTAATCACGCGAGACGAGAAGAGCAACAGTGGAAGTCGTGCTGAGGGAGGATATATGTAGGCTTTTGCAAATTCTTTGACAAAAGGCGAGAGAAAGTCAATGAATGAATTTCATGAAACGACGAAACCGTTATTTCGTGCCAGCTAACTATCCTTTGTCTACCATTACGCGTTCTTAGTCCTCACGAAACGAATTCAATACGAATATACACAATACACAAATACAAATCAACCACCCTGGTTGAAATAGGATCATTATCATTTCTAAAATACTGATACCCTGCAGTGTGTTTCATTCGACATTTTGTTCTACTCCTTCATCATTAAACACTTTCCCCATCGGTTTACTTTGCATACACGCGTCCATGCATGACTAAGCAGGAGAGGATAATAATAGTGTGTTATAACCACACATTCGAGTCGGGTGATCCCTTGACACAGTTTCGAATGAATGATATGTATTTCTAAAAAGTATTTAATCTCACTGTAACTATTAGCTCGTATATGTAATTAACCTAAATTAGGCCAAAGTTTTCATTAATCATTAGCATTAACACACGAACTTTTTTTTCTTTTAACTACACCAAAGGAAACCGCTGAATATATTTGGTTAGCTTTGTGTGGATGAAACAGTTTGCAAGATAATAGTAGTTAATTTAAATGTTCCAGAATTGGGATGTATAGACAAATATTTAGCGTGATGATCTGGAACAAAGCAGTTAGCTTTTATGAACTAACTAACCGTTAATTTGTCTACTAGTCATTTATTTCTTAACTTTCACTTTGAATCCGAAGTGAAAGCTGGTTCATAGACACTTAATAGTAAAGCAAATAGTGTTTAAGGTAGTAGACAGCTTAAAGTGTAAGATATACTATGGATTACACATACCCTATGCTTTATTAATCGTCCATATTTTAACAGTCAAACAGGTGGCTCGTTCTGAACAACACAGCCAGTCAGTGAAAGTTTTCCAGATGGCTTAGTGATTTTATATCACTAGTGAGTCACACCGCTGTTTCTGCACTAAATGATACAGCAAGTACAGCGAATTTAATTTATGCTTTTTATGATTCATATGAATGTCAATGATGCAACCGAGTCAATGTTACAAATGAATAAGACATAATTACAAAAAACAGGGCCATAGCTTTATTATCGATACACAAAAGTTACAAATACACTGTGGAATTAAAAATCACTTTTTTGTGCACAAAGGAATATTTTGTATGCGTGTTTTAATTTGAATTTTATTTTGAAAATTATTTGGATCAATAATGACTGCAAATTACAGATGCATGAATTTCAATTTAGTAATTTCAATAATAATTAGCCGAGTCAGTAGTTTAGTCATTGTAAAATTTAATTTGTGCGAATGTTAAGCAAAAGGTCCAATCATTTATAAAATATTATGAAGTTTTTTTGATTGATTCCACAGATGCAAATCATTTAAACGTTTCGGCCCATACTTTTATCTCAAAAGATATTTGACTAGATGCTTTATTTAAGGGTGCGTAGGATAAGAATATGAAAACTCTGTAACATTATTAATAAATCTGTATGATACTTATAACAATAATTCAAAAATGTGCCAACTATCTCGATATCCTTTTGAAAACGAACACAGGATGCTTGATGCACCTCAATTTATCTTATATATTTATAACATAATAATAATAATAATTAATATATTTAAACCTTGTCTGTTGTTATTAACACAGCATTCACTGCTATAGCTTAAAATATCAAAACAATTGCCAATCTAATCGCATAGTAGTAGCTCATATACTTTGTATACAATCGTTGAGTCACTTTCTGTCAAAAACAAACAAAAAACTAAAAAATAATAAAAACTTTCACATCTAAAGTACAGCACGCGTCATTCAATCTAAAACGAGATTGATTTTTATGTCATGAAAACGCTTTGGAATTGCAACTCCACAATCATAAAAATGATGGTAGAGTAGAAAACGCTCACGATATTAAATTCGTAAATCTCGGAAATTAAAGTGAAAATACTAGCCTTGGCCTATAAACTACATTTATTTACATAAGAGAATGATTATTTAGATGGAAAGGTCTTGGTTTAGTGGCAGGGCTTAAAGAGGATACACACAAGTGCATCATCGTCATAAATGTATCGTTATATGTATATACACGATGGAATTGGAATGAAAGTTTTGATTGCATCCACATTTACTATACCAAGTGCACCATATAATGTACTGTACAACTATTATAGTCACAGCTAAATAAAACTCAGGATATAAAATAAATTTTAAAAAAATGCACATTTTCAATGCATTCATCAAATTTTCGTCCCATAATCAGGCAACATGAAAATGCTTGCAATATATTAATATTTAGGTTTATATAATAAAGATCACAGGGAAATTTTCTAAATGAAAAAAAAGAACATTTCGTATCCGTGCATAAGTATTTTAACTATTAACTAGAAATACAAGGCTCACAGGAAGAGGTAATCATTTATCTATTTCCTAGAGATGATTAAAGTTACAAGTAGAGGCATTTCGCTTTTCAGTGTTAATTATATATAGGTATTACACTAATGTGTGTGGAATCCTGTCTTAAACTCTTGTCGCACAAACAGTCACACAAAATAGCAAATATTACCCGGAAGCCTTTCTAAATGTAATCTGAAAATTATTAACTACTTGTGAAACACAAGAAGTAATTAATATTATTTGCTTTAGGAATGGAATGGAACGAACAAGTGTTGAAAACCACAGCAATAATCACATCCTGCGTGAAGGGCTGTTGTGCTACATTAAACACTAATTTAAACTTTGAAAATCCATTCATTCACAAGGATTAGTTTTGGTTGGAAGGTGGGAGAAGGCATTCTTATTTCTTATTCAAAATGCAAAAAGTACTGGTAGGTTAAAGTGTAAAGATGCATTTATTTATAATAATGTATTAAATAGGTAATTAGTTTATTATTCAATGTATTAAAAAATCAGCAGCATAGCTTTGATGGAACTTTGATTTCTCATCTTGAAGAGTAAATATCCGCATTCAAATTACTAATTCAATGTGTTGTCCATTTAATGCATTGGGAGTTACCATATTTTATGCATATATAGGGCAAGGGGACACTCGGGGGACACTTGATGCATGATTTTCAGTTCAATGATAATGACTGTCAACTGCGAGAGGTAAAAGGGTAAAGAGTAATGACGATGAGTTACTGGTTGTAAAATTATGAACCATATTGTGAAATTCTAGAGAGAAATCTCAAAGGGGGGAAAGGTATACACATTTTATCTTAAGTTTTAATATTAATAAACAGAGTATCTTGTGGTTTTAATGCAATTTGCAATGCAGTCGCAGTTTATGAAAGGACTGGAAAGTAAAAAGTGCAAACTTTTACTACAGCCCTTTCTATTCTGCCATTATCCTATTTGATGGAAAGCTAAACGACGATACGATACGATGCTTTCAATTGACTTTAGTGGATCTTGTCTCATATTATTATATCATTCAACTCAAGTGGGTAGTTTCGTGGTCCTCGGATATATATTTATATATCTTAATCTTCAACATTTTCTATTCTTTAGAATGACTTGATTACACTGTTGGGCCCCGTTTGTGGCTTTCATAAAGATGCATTACGTTCCAGGAGCGAGCATTTTTGATAGTTCTTCATCTTGAAGACAACCTTTGAGAAACTCATCTTGGGTCAGCTGCCCATCCCCATTTTCATCCATTTTCGCAAAAATGCTTTTGGCTCTTTCTTCAGCAGAGTCCTGTGGTCTATTTGCTGCGTTTGTTCCAAGCATGTCGTATATAGCCTGTGTGAATAAAAGAAAAGCTCAACATTGAAAAAATACAACAACTAATCTCAAACAAAATTTAATAGCAGATCCATATAACATGTCAAGTATGACCCTTTTTCCTTGCCTTGAGTCTCAACTATGCTAAACATTCTGCCGAAGTAAAAGCAAAACTCTTGATCAAACAAAAGTATTTTCTGATATCTATCAAATCAACCTGTTAACGACAACTCAAAGGATATTATTATGTTGTGTGTGTGCCTATGTCAGGAGCATACGTTTTATCTTCTCAGACAAACTGCCTGATGAAACAGTCATCAATTTAATTAAAACATTATTGCCAACCATTTATACAACCACACATGATCTCCCTTGAGACTACAGAGAAAAATGCTAGTGTCGTGATGGCCAATTAAATGAAAGAACTAGGCTTTCGTGAGTAACACAACTATCAGTAGACCGATTAAGACTAATCGTCAGACGGATCATTATGTTTTGAAAAGCATGCAATGAGGACATGATGAAATAATAGGGTTTGCCTACTTATAAATATATTATTTTATGTTCTTGTTTTATATACCTAGAATACTTTTCTCTTTAATCTTTCTCCTTGTTTCTATTCTTTATCCAAAATCGTTTAGTTTCTACCCCAAACAGTTTTCTTAATACATAATACTTAACTCAAGGAAATTTATATTTACATTTGCTGTATTTCATTTAAGTAGTAAAACCTGTAGTTTGGGCCTTTTATTCTTTCCCTTGTAAGATTAAATGCTTATTCCTTGAAAAGCTTTGCATGCTTACTTAATTGGAAGGGTGGTTGTAGTAGAAACAGATTTTCATTTTCCGTGTGCTTACTACTTAACTGCTAATCTTATAAAGCAATCTGAATCGATACGATAGACTAGGTTACTGAAGGAAAGTTTACGGTTTATTTGCGAGTCTAGTCTAGTAGTACATGTACCAAACCAGGTAGATTAAACATTACATGAAAACGCAATCCACGAAATGAGGCTGTGTGGGAAGAGGTACCACACCTAATAACTCGGAGTGCTTTCACACACTAGTCTGGATGAAGAAACGGCATGTGGTTGAGTCTCAAGGCAATAAAGGTGTATGATGAGATGGATGGAAAGGAAGTGTATTATCCATTTTTATGATATAGTTTTTCTATATTATTATGCTATCCTGAGTAGAAAACGACTAAGCATTGATTTTATATGAGTAAAAGAGAACTCACCTGTACAATTTTCTGCATTTCCTGCAGATCAATAACACCATTTCCATCAACATCATACATTCTGAAGGCCCACTTCAATTTCTCTTCCGGAGTCCCAGATGACGTTACGTCGATGGCAAGAAGGAATTCCTAGAGAATTTCAAGACAATAAAATCTTACATTGCCTTCATAAAATATCTAATACAATACAATAGAGCCACAAGATCCGATTTGTTACTCTTCATCATTCACGATCGATATAAGCCAGCAGTGAAAGTCGAAGATTGGCATTAAATCAATGCTGCTTTACGTTTAAAAAAATCCTTCATCGGCTTGTAACTGTAACCAACGGTAAGGAAAAAAGTTCTAAACTTATAATGCATATTCGGTGAAAAGTTATGAAATCTTAAAGAGATGGGAAAATCAGCTCTTTTTTCTCTTGCTTTTTGTTACCTTTTGCATGCAAGGTAACTTATTATGTTTCAGGATAATCTGCGGTTGAAAGGAGACTGTTTAATCTAGAAATTTGATATCTCAGCAATTTGATTTTGAATAACTTTCTAATGATACAGAAGCTTAACTACCAGTTTGACTTTAGTTTCTGGAAGTTATAAGTAAATTTGTGGCATATAAAGGTGTACAATCAAACTTTTCAAGTCTATAAAGTATGAATGGTTTTAGAAATTCAAGTAGGTGTAGCATTATCGGGTAACCTGATTTTGTACTCTGAGGATGAATAAAATGGACTATCATCAATTTTCTTTCCTTGGTCAAAGGCATTGGTTGGATGATTTGCAAGGCCAAGAAAAAAGTAAATAAAATGCCAATGGATTCATAACCAATGATTTCTTTCAGTTCTAATTCCTATAGGTTCTGAAATTTACAATTATACAGTGTGACACTAATGGAAATAACCTTCAGCTTTAGACACAATAGACGATCAATCATCGATATCCCTGGATTGCAATAATGCCTAAATTATGTACTGTTAGTTCCGTGTAGTAAACTATTTAGACTACTCTACTCTTATTCCAAATTTAAAATTAATGAACACGCTAACCTTGACTAAAACTAACACTCTAACACCTTATTTATAATTCGCTCAATACTTTCAAGTATACAAGTGCATTTTTGCCATTAATTGTAGTAAAAAATACAAAACTAAAAAAAAAGACTCGATACCGAGTTTAAACATATTTATAAGAAAAAAAATCCACAAAAAGTCAAACACGAAATATCCATCTCATGCTCAACCAGGCAAAGAAACGCTAGGCTTGATCAATATTCAGGAAACCCACTCGTACCTTTTTCTTCCTCTATTGAAAAGTTGCAAACTGACTGAGCTATCGTCCTGACTCCTGAGTCCTAACTTCTTATAAAAATACTAAATGTACCATAAAGTAAGATATAATAATAATAGCTCCGAAATGTGTTACTTTTCTTTTGAATAGTAGTGGATCAAAATACTGTGCTGAGTTAGAGCATATTGTTAGAGGATTGTGTGATTTTATGTGACAGAGCCTTTTGCTTACAGTTCGTGTAATGCAATACAGGTACAGGAGCACAGGAAACGTGTAGCACAAAGCATAACTCCAGCAATAGCTAAGTCGAAATCACCGAAGTGTATCATAAACTTCAGTTAGTCTTAAAAATTTACACCCTTTTGCTCTTTCAAATTCACCAAGCAATAACTAACAAAAAGCTGAACATTCTCTGCCAGGGGAAACCTACTAAATTCTAAATTCTGACGTGTGAAAATGTTAAAAGCTTGTCTGAAATTCAAAACTATGATATATTTTACCTTTGTGCTGTTTTTAAAAAACTACAAACTGAAATATAAACTTTTTTCAATTAAAAATACAGTGTAAAAGCTCAAAGTTGTTTTCCAAGCTTTTCAATTTAATCAGGAAATATTACTTGACCATCTAGTACAGAGGTATATTGACTAGCTAAATGGGCGTGTAAGGGAGGAATTATTCTGTCTCAAAATAAATACCTGCAATAAGTATACTAGCTCACTTCAACTAACTCTTATAAAAGATAAAACCATCATCCATCGAGGGCTTTTAATGGATTCTCACATTCTTGTCATATTATGAAGGAAAGTAGAGTAGAGTAAGTGGATACTAGTGTGGTTAGGGTCAATAATGATGAACGCGAAAAGGATGATTTTGGTCAAGGATGGTTACACTCTTACAATACACCAGGTTGAGAAACCCACACTGACAAAAACACTTGAAACTGACAAGGAATTTTCTATTCAGTTTTTTTCTCTCTCTAGTTTCCAATAGTACTTTCACCATGTTAGTTGGATTTAGTTGTACTGTTGACTATACACTTAATACTCTGTCTCTAACTGAACTATTATAGAAAAATGCTTGTGAAGGTTGGGTGACCAATCGGATCAAACTCATTCTATTTCTCATTTTCGTCAGACATTCTGTTCCCACGCGTCTTAAACTTTTCTCCTCTCCACATCTCGATTTTCTATCCTTTTCCTTAAAAAACACAATTTTAGTTTGAAGTTGTTCGTTTTGTTGAGTTTTGCCTTTTATGTGTACTGAGAGCACAATACAGACAGTTTGTACTCCATATCTCTATTTCAACACGGATTTATTTCCCTTTCTCACCGACTTTCTCCTTACCTTTCATTCTTATGAAGGATAAGGTATTACATTCTATAGTAAATGCTTGAGGTTAGACTTATACCTTAGAACGTTACTGTTTACTAGTTTTGTTATAAGTTCTTCGTCACATTTTTCAAATTGATTTGTTTCTTGAGTTGTATCCAAAGGGACATCAAGTCATAAGCTCTTTTTTCCCACGTAGCGACAAAGAACTGTAGAAAAAATGCCCTTCACGTAACTCATTCTGTATACTTTCACTTCTAGTTGCTCTTTTTTCACAAATAACATCTATTCCGTATCAAGCAAGTGACACTGATTACAAACTGTAGACTTTGATGATTTTTTGAGTACCGTTTTGTGGCTCCATTATATTTGCACTTTCACCTCATTCATAAATAGTATCTGTGAAAAAAATACATAAAAGAATCTTACCTTGAAATCAATGTAGCCATTCTTGTCCATATCAAATGTTCGAAACACATGGTCACAAAATTCTTCAGCATTTCCACTTGGAAAGAACATTTTGTACATGTCTACAAATTTTGCTGGTGTCAGTCGTCCATTGGGACAGTCTTGCTGTAAGAGACAATAAGTTACCAAATTTACGATAAAGGCTTGACTCAAACAAAATTTATTTCAGTTAACTCTCCTGTCTGAATAGTATATACTTTTCACTACTCTAGTTAATGTAGCAAGAACAAGTAATAATCTAGACAAACCACATACACTATCAAACCAAACCCATAGCCCTCCTGCTGTGCTTTAGCATCATTTCGTAACAAAACCAAGATAAGATGATAAACCTCACCTCAATTACAGTTGTACCAATATTTCAATGTCATTGCAAGTCGTAGGTAGGTAAGAACAAAGCTTGCAAAATTCAATTTATGCGTTTTACTTACTTTTTCCTCTCTTAATACTCCTCAGTAAAAACCTAGTGTTAGAGTACCTAGCTGATTTTTCAAACGTCTAGGTATTTAGTTCAGTCAAGTGTATTTCTTTGGATCGTGTGGGCGTCATATCACATAGATAAAATACATGTAATTTCACTTTCCAAATAAGTCTGATACTGCGGATGAGAAGAATTTCAATCTTACTTAATATTAATAATACGAAAGCGACTTTCTCTCAGTAAACTCACGCTTAGCCTTTTCTCAGTTATTTTGCATTCGTGTATTTCAGTAGTTGAGATAAAGAGTAAAATATACTGCCACAGCAAAAAGATAAGAGTAGTGTCAAATAAACAATGCAAAGTTAGCTATGCTGTAAATGAGATATATGATTACAGTCCTGTTTCATGTCTGTGAAAGCATGCAGTGTCACACCTAAGACTATTCAATTCATCTCCATTTCTAACCCACACTATAGCCCCACAAAACTGCATTCCTCCTTACACATACTTGACATATTCTCACGTGAAGTATTGTTCTATTCAATTTAAGAATTTTCAACTCTACCTTAAAACCAAGTTTTAGTGCAAATAGAATGCACACAATAAGGAAGAACAATGAATATTATTATGATACAATTTTATATTCAAGTCAAGTAAAAGCTTGGAATACAAAGAGAATGTAGGTCTTTGTGAACACTCTAATATATTTTAGTAAAGTCTAGCAGCTGAGTTGTCGCTTTCTTAGACGAAGTATAAGTGTTCAAAAGTGTTCATCTCAAGGAAATAAGAGGAAGTGGAAAATACATTCATACATACTAACAAGTATGGAGAGCATGGCTTTTTAAAACATGGAAATACCCCTTAACTAATATATTAGATGAAAGTGTACAAGGAACAACTTAAACCTATCTATCTGTCTGTTCAGTATCCTTCCTTGTTCCTTAGCCACAGGGAAAGGAATAGTCGGAAAGGGATTCCCTTCCTTCATTTAAAATCCCATCGTTGCTGACTTAAAGGAGATTCAACTAGACCAAAACTGAAACTAGCTAGGACTCTCCTTTTAACTCCTTTTTCAGTCTCCTCTCACTTTAGCTTCGAGCCTTTGCCTTACGTTACTACTATTCTCTGGAAGTGGAGGGAAGAATCGGCTGGGAAAGAAAAAAAAAGACTAGAGAAAATTGGATCCTTAATCATATTACTGAATTTTTTACTTCAAACCTCCCCAGATGATATGAAGTAATTCTATAGTCACTAAGACAGGCTGAGCTTTTTACTTTTCTCTTTTTCTTTCCTTCACTTTACTAAATTTTTGGTCTGCCGTGCCGATAATAAGACCCCCTTAGAGAGTCACTGCGACTTCAACTACATACATAACTTCTACTTCAAATACATAAAGTAACATATTGTATGTATAGCTTTTGGTAGGTACATATAGGTCGTGCACCTTTTATGTATTCTCACCAGGTCAAACCTGTCGACATTGGGCTGCATGTTGTCTTAAGAGAATGTGTGTATGTGTTTCTGTGTGAACTTTCATTGGTGCTAAATGCTTAACTTTATTTTGCTCTTTTTTTATCAATGTGCTTACTCTGAGCAAACATTACTTTCTTTTATATCCTTCGGTATTAAGAAAGCTATAAAATAATAAAACTTGGCTAAATTCCTTATTTTCTTACGTAAGGGAGGTATTATGTATTAAATGGTAAATTTTCTTTTGAATAGGCCGTAGGGCTTCTTGTAAGAACTAGATAAACAATAAAGATTTGCTTATTGCAACTTAAGGATACAGTAAAGTCTTCTCGTAAATTTTAGAAAAACAATCAAAAGAACAAAGGGAGAATAAAGTCGTAAAGATGAAGCTGTTAGATTGATTGAGACCAATAAGTTTTTCCGATCATTAATAGGAAAGAGAGACAGAGGCATCTTCATAGTTAGAAAAGCTTTTATTCGAACATTAAATTAAGCCTCTTCTTCATTACAACTTACCCAACTTAAATTACTAAAGAGTTACTACTAGTACTACTACTGTAAAAAATTTCCAACCCCTGAATCGATTCGACAACTGCCATAGCCACATGATACTTCTCAAAAAGTTTATCTTGGTATCCAGTTGCATCAATTTTCTTTCCTATTAGTTTCTAACTTTCACATCAACTTTTCGAGCACGTTTCTTTTCCAAATTTTCTTCCACACCGCATTATTAAGCTTCATTCTAAGCCAAAGTTCGCTTACTTTCCCCTCGCATTCAAACACCCACACAAATAGAATGAAACCACAAGTCCAAACCGCATATAAACAGGTACTTTGAGGTAAAAGCTAGTTTACCTCAACCATATTTGGAATCAAAATCACAAAGGAAATCATTCAATTGAAGACTTCAGGCATACACCACCATGAATACTATAAAGACTAACAAGCAAAGCTGCCGCTTTGTAGTGGTAGAGTCCTATCAAAATAATAGTTAACCTCTGAATCTCTTCAGGGATGGATCCCTTTTAACCAGTAACAACAAACATCCAGTCAACGAACCTTCGACCCAAGTAAAGTGTAATATATGCTGTGGGAAAGGACTATTACGCCGAGAGAAAGGAAATTGGAAAGCAATAGCTAGTAATCGAACCACACATAGTTCAGTAAAAGGTATAAGATCTTTCTTCCGTGAAATGGAAACCAAACAAGGTCATTTATATCAATTCTTCCCTCATATCTTTAACCCCAAACGCAAGCAATATACCCTTTAATAGGTACAAGCAGCCTGAGGAAAACATTTTATATTCTATGGGTATAAAGACAGCTAGGGTACTTAATGCCCTGTTGTATTTTGTATATTCAAGAGTATTTTCTATTCTCACTATATTACTTTCTTGCTCAAGAGTCTCGATTTTAGAATCTATTTTGTTTTACCGTTCAACCGCTCCTGGCAGGTCTGCATTTGACTGAAATAATGTAACATAACCCTAAAAGCTTTGTAGTTTGTAACTATTGAGTGAACCTAGATAAGCCATGGTCGAGTGAAAAAAAAGAAAAATAATATATAATATAATGTAATACAATATTACATTCTAACCTATAATACTTAACTGTTTGCTTTGTTGAATCGCAATACCTTTAGAAAATGCAATCCTTCAGTTCCACCTTAGGTGAATGCTTTCTTTCTCTTTTGTAATCACTATTATTATACACATTTGCAATAAACACGAAGTATATTTAACCCGTAGAAATCTAAAGGTTTAGAGGTTAGCCTATATAGTGTGTGTAGTTTGTACCTTGTAGCAGCTTGGCAAATCTCATAAAAAGAAAACGTTCAGGCGAGTCAACTAGCAACTGATTGTGTGTGAGCATATCGACTTGGGAAAATACACAAACTACTTTCTCCAACCACTATTGCCATATGCCTTTGCCACACATTGCTTTTTCTGATAGAAATGAGATTTCCTTTTTTTGCAATAACTACAACTTTTTTTTGTTCATAAACCACTACTAGAATCTAGAATGCTGAGAAAAAATGCTGAATTAATTTTCCTTAGAAGGAAAAGAAAAAAATAGGTATAAATATAGGTATATGTTGTAAACTTCTATAATATCATCAGACTTGCAGAACCTTCTCACGAAGAACAAGTAAAGTAATAATATTACATGAAATGAGAAACTAGAACTCCAATCTGATTACAATATACGAAGTTAGAGGAAGAAAGCCCATTCCTATTACCTGAGTAATTACAAAAGAACACGGAAAAGGTACTTTGGAACATATGAAATTGAAGAAAATCGTGCAAGTATGAGTAAAGTCTTTCGTTTACGTTTGCTCTGGTCTATGGTTTGGGTTGAATGGCAAGAAATATCAAATCTATTCTCATGTGTACGATATAAAATGTACTGAAATCCTCTGAGAGAAGAGAAAGTGGGAGCTGTTAAGCTCTCTTCATTCAATTTCAATTCAGATGACTGATACTGAGAGAAATGGGCTTCTACAGAATTTCACTAAAGATTCCAGTTTTTTTCTTCTGTTCATTCGTCCTTTCTATCTAATTTTTCTTTTTACTTCATACGTCAAGCGTTTTTAGATCTATTTTGAGAAAATTTATCCCTGGATAAAAATAGTAAAATACTTCGTCTATTGTCAGTTACTAATCCATTATGTACGTTTCACTTACGTAAAAACTCCGACAAGAGAAACTAAAAGGAACATTTTTTGAAAAATTCAAACACCTTTATGTCAAAAACATTTTATAGCTGAGTCTATTATAAAGCCTCTTTGTGAGTAATTATGCATTTATTCTTGAAGTAAATCCTTATGGGGCGGGTTTAGTAAAGATGGAATACTTTCATTTCATATTCAGTTGGAGTGTATTATCTGGGGTGTGGCCTCGCGCTTAAACTTTATAATTTTTAATGAACGTCTTCGGAAACTAAAAATTCATGTTTGTATTTTTGAACATTTAACCTAACCTTTTAAAAATAAGAATACAATAAAAGTTAAAAATCTGTTTTTATTCTCGCATGTTTTCTAACCTAACGTAACCTTTTGAATTAGAAGCAAAAATTTGCTTTAATTTCTAAAACATTGAGGTACTCTTCATTTCAAAAGGTTAGATTAGGTTAGAACGTGAGAAAAAAACATTAATTTTCAGGTCCGGAAGATATTCGTTAAAAATTACGGCCCCAAGATGGTATGGATTCGTGCTTTCAACCATGTCCAAAAAACTTTAGAATTTTTGATGGTGGAAACAAAAGGTGGTAACATTTAACATACAAACTCAACATTCGCTTTTAATTTTAGAACATTTTAGGTATTCTTTATTTCAAAAAGGTTAGGTTAGGTTTGAACTTGTGAATAAACTTGAACGTCCAGTTCCTGAAGACATTCGATAGATTTACGGCCCCACGATCTCACGATTGAAAGGTGGTAACAAGAAGTGGTAACATTTTGTAGG
>JAQGAA010000480.1:0-22223 GCA_034696425.1 Isotoma viridis
ATGATTTTATATGATAAAATGTGATGAACTAGTTAGTAGTGATTACGTACGTACCTGGGGAAAAATATGTGCCCGGATGTAAAGATATAAACGTAACTTATGTACGCGGAAAAAAGATACAAAAGTGATGAAAATTACCCAAGTGTTCAAAAAAGTCCTAAGTAATCATTATAACATAATGATAATGAACTATGCAAATGGCAAATGATTTAGTGCTAGGCTAACGCATATTCAGAGACAATTTAGACTATGAAGTATAAGACCAATTATTATTGAATTTTTACATTGAATTGAAACAATGATGTCGAGAGTTGAGACTTGAGACTTGAGATCCCTTCTGAATACTACCTGAATAATCACCAGACCAATCATTTAACATTTAAAATAACAGGTTTCTTTAACTCCTAGGGGTTCTATAACTGAAAATACGGTAATTATGGCTCAAGTGCGACATACGCACGTGCATAGAGTGTTAAAATATTATTTGTTTTTGTTTCTGGGCGAATATCAGCGGCATTTACTTCTATTGTGTGAAATCTTAGCCATATTGCATGGTGGTTGTGCGTTTTTTATCGATCATCATTTAATTATTTAATTTGTATAATAATTTTCGAAGAAAATTTAAAAAAAATGGTTTAACGAAGTGTGGACTATGGAGGGTTATGTTTATATTCGCTTTGAGGTGAGGTGACATTTTATTTTATTCATAAAATTGTGAATTTTAACGAATTCAAACGGTTGTGTTGTTTGTACGTACGTGTTTGTTGACTGTGATTGTGGATTGTTAAATGTGAAATGTTAATTAAAACTCATACCTTCAGCTTGACTCTTTTAGGTCTTTTGTCAAGCCTTGACATTTCATAATGTCATAGTCAGAGGTTACAGTCTTACAAAAGTACAGAAATGTCAATCTTGATTGTGGAAGGGTTTTTTATATTCTTGTCTTGCGCACTTACACACCAATTCACTTCTGCATTGCATAATATGCATTGTAAAATTGCAATACATTGTATTCTGTTTATCTATCTATTTCTAGGTCCAAAGGGTCCAAGGTTTTTAAACCGTTGACTGTGGACTGCAAAGGGATGACCATCGAAGACTCAAAACAGCTACCTGTCAGATGTTATATTTTTTGCGGTTTACTGATTACGAACGAAGATCTACATCAGGTGTCAGGTGCCCGAGAAAAGGCGTGAATCATTGGTAGAAACATGAAGTCTTCTCCAGGACAGCGTATTTGCCTGATCTGTCCCAAAGTTTCAGAATCATCATGGGGAAACAGGTTTTCATCACTAGATGAAAAGGCATTACGAAAAGCTATTAGAAAGATATTTCAGTACTTGCTTATTCCAATCTCAAAACAAAAAGCCGTCAAAGACTTGATATATTTTTGCCCTGACTGCTTTACCATCGTTCGTGATATTATGGCAATGCAGAAGAAAATGGAAGTGTTGGAATTAATGATTCAGTTCAAAGTTGAAACGCTTGGAAGAATCGTTTTAGAAACTCCTATGGGAGGTCTTGTTGGAAAAGGAAAAGTGTCTGAAGCGATTTGGAAGAAATTTAGACAGCCGGTCATTAAATGTATGAAAAGCAAAAATTAACTTGTAATCAATCAAATCAACTGCATTAGAATTATAAATGAAGTGTTGATAAATTAGATGTTTAATTTAACAAAACTGTAAATTGTTTCAGATTTCTTGAAAGGATATTTGCCTAGTCCATCCGTTTGTCTGACGACTAAGTATCAACAAAGTCAAACTCGGAACAAAACTAAAAAACCTAAGAATATGCGAGAATTAAACTCTGCTGGTCTTCAATCAGAGCAGGAATTGAATGCAAATAATAACAACGAAGGACGACGGGTATCAGAAACGGATAATGATTCAGGAAGGTTTAGCAAGGAAAAGAATGGATCGGTAGTTGGTGATGAATATTATATAGAATTAGAATCGATAAAAGAGGAATCCGAGCATGGAGAATTGAAGAGGGACGTACGTGAGGGATCTATTCTGCAGGAAAAGCCTGATAATAGTGGTGATGATTCTTTAGATTCATTATCAACTATCTCTGTGAACAGCGTGGACAGGTAAAGATCCAAAAATCAAAAAAGTCTATGAAGATTTTTCTTTTGTAGCAGTAACTTTCAGTATTGCAACTGAAGCATTCTTGTTCTAGCAACATCTACTAATAGATAGTTATTTAGTACATATAATATATAATTCAATGAGTAATATGATATTCAATTCGATTCCATATTTAGCATACACGAGTCAGCTTCAGGACTCCGACGCTCTAGTGACAACGTAAAAAGATCCAAATCGCATGGACCAAGCAGTAATTTCAATCCGGGCAAAAATCTGAATAATCATGCTGAAGAAAAAAAATCTAGTACTGACAAAATACTCAAAAATAAAAAACGTTTGCCTACTGAAAACAGTTGTGATAAAGCCAAATCCAAGAAAATTCTCAACATTGGGGGAGGTACAATAGTGAATTTCGAAGAAGATAATACTCAAATTCAGAATTGTTTAACTTTGCATATAAGTTTTTGAGACTTTTTTTTGTTACCCAGTTAATACAGTACCAAAAGAGGATACGCTATTGCAATCAGTGAAGCATACGGAGAACGCGTCAGATTCAGATCTTCCAGAAATAATTGAAATTAGCCAGTCTGTAAATAATGACAATGATGGACAGTTGAGCACTAATGAACTGCAAAGAAAGCGCAAATGTACTAGACCTATCCGATCTTCTGCATCTAAACGATTTAAATTTAAATACTCGTCCGATGAAGAAAATTCTACGGAAGAAAATAATGCGTCAGACTCCGGCTTTGTAATCAATATAGACAGCGATGCCAGGTACAATGCTTTAGCATCTCAAAACTTAACAGTTAACAAAGTTGTAATATCTGCTGCGTGAATTAAATTCTTTAATTTCATATGTATCTCTATTCAATTTTAAGTGATAAAGAATCATCTGCAAGTAGATCCGACTTAGAAATGGATACTAATGGGAGAAAGTACATAGAAATTTTTAATTTTTTAAATGTTTCTTCAAATTGAGGTGAACTTTGATTTTATTCATCTTCAACTTTGTTTTTTTAGGGATGAGGAATTAGAAAGGAAATGGGAGGCTTGTACATCTTCTCAGGAAAGTTCTACAGTTGATCCAGGGAGTTTTGTACTTTGTGATTCAAATCCTGCTGTTACTACACAAACGATGCCCAAAAAACCTAAGAGAAAAAAGAAGAAAGACTTTGCTGTAAATGAAGAGCATACTGAACCCGACAGCCACAGCAGCAAATGTCCACAATGCGACTATATAGCAACAATTGATGGCATTCAATCTAAGGAGGCAGAGACTCGCCAAATATCACGTAAAATTGCAAACCATTTCACAAAATACCACAACCCCATAAAGTATGAAAATGTTTCAAAATCACCTGATGGAAATGACTGCTACCATTGTTCGAAATGTTATTTTTGCTCCATTTATACTGAAGAAAATAAGAGATTTAACGCTCTTCGCAACCTTTCGCTGCATTATATAACAATGCACGATGATTGCAAAGACAATGAAATGACACAAGAAGATCTAACAAATTTTAACCTTGAGAAGGGCTATGACTATTTTAAGTGCCCAGAACCTACTTGCAGCTTCTACATCATTGTTAAGAACTCCTCTCGAGTGATTAAAACTAATTCCTTGCAGTCCTTGCTCTACCAATATCGTTCTGCTCACTCGAATTTGATACGCCACTACAACACTGTCCATGACTGTATTGATTTCTCCAAGAAAACGATTGTCGAAAAAGGTTACCACGAATGTCCCAAGTGCGACTTTGTTAGCTATGTAAACGAAAGAAATAGCAAGACAAACCGGAATAGTTCCGCCAGGCGTTTGTTTGGGCACTACAACAAAGTTCATAACCCTCCTGAATTATTTAATGTTATGTACACATCTTCATCAAACGATTTTGCAGTGGAAGAATTAGGACAGAACAAAGTACTGAAATGCAAAAAGTGTGAATACTGCACTAAAATTTGCAAAATTAAAATTGTAGATAAAGCATACTTTCATTGTTACAGAAAAGCCAAAAGAATATTTTTAAAACATTTTTTGAATGCGCACAGTGATTCTATTCCTTCAACTCATAAGCACACGATCTGCATTTCGAAAGCCGAGGTGGAATTATAACAAATCAAGAAACCGAAGCCAGTAACTCTGAATCTAATATTGACCGTTCTATAGAAAGAATAGATGAAATTACAGTAATCAAATCTTCATTTTAATGCTTAACACAATTATGAATTACTTAATTTTGTCAATCTTGCAGCTTAGATTGTTACTATTGATATGATAATGGCGAATGTTTGAAGTGTCCCAAATAGGACTATTTAGTAAAGCTAAAGTTTAACCCAAAGAAGGATTTCACAAAATAACGGACAACATGATCATTACTGTTTTCACATCATTATTGTGATATCGCAAATAGGTCTGACAGTTAAGTCCATTCTGCTATTATTCCCCTAATTATGTCATGTGTATGATTTTTGGGTTATTTATCTGCAAATTGTGAGAAAGTTAATTATGTAAGTAGTTTTTAATTTTGAATAAACAGAATTACAAATTCCCAGCTTATTCCAGCAACAAAAATAAATAAAATGTGAACTCATTTTTAATCTATTGTTAATTACCATTAACTGTAGCCGTAGCCCTGCAATTCTTTAATTTTTGTACACACCCAGAGGCAGGGAACAATAATAACAACTACCATTGAATTATAGAATCTTAATACTTTTGGTAGAAGATAAACTGGTGTAGTTTGGAAACAATAATAAACTTATTAAATATTAATTAAAAGCGTTAAAAAGGATTTTGATAGTTATGATACAAAAGCTGTTCCTCCATAATCTACTTGTAAGCGTATAGTGGCTAACCCGCTAACCATTGTTTAATGCATAGCGAAAACTTTTGCAATAAAGTAATTACACTTTATATTATAACTACAACCAAGAATTCTTACTTCTTATTCCTTGTATTTAAGTCCAGAATAATGTAATTTAGTCAAACATAAACTTCGTTCTGTTCCATCAGACTGACTATCTTAATCTTAAGATCACAAACTAAGTCCAGTAACCTGCCGTCGAGACCACTGAACTTGTAAGAATAACGATCCAATTACTACTCTCACGAATGGACTCAGAACGTGCATCTGATTTTATAAAATCACTCAATTGTTAAATTATGGACATCATTCTAGCTTTTAGCTTCGCAACAAAGGCACCCAAGTGTACACCTCAATTATACAACCGGTTTTTCATAGGCATTTTCTCATTCCTAGTTGCAAATAATATATAGGAGTTCGTGCGGAGTCCAGCAATATCGAAAATGTTTTTCCTTTTTTTTTAAACTCATAAAAATGAATATCAAATGCCAATGTGCCTTATTTTTATTTCTAGACCACTTTAGTTTTTAAATCCGACTTACTCTGAAGAGGAAGACTCAATAAACTTAATTAGTCTGTTGAGAAAGTCTGGCTGGTTCTCTTCTATCAGAACTGGTACCCAAGGAAAGAAATTTCCAAATAATTTCATAGACGGACGAAACTATTAAATCAATAAATCGAATTATGGCAAAATTATCTAATAAAACTGTAATAATTATTTCTTTACTGCTGTGCATAATACAACTGCATTCAGCTTTATCTCTATCCCGAGAATCTCGAATTCGTTACGACGAAGAAATTAAAAATCCATGCAAAATAGCCAAGCAGAGAAAGCTTCCGAAGGAATTCCCAGTAATTAGGGTAATTGACGAAATCACTGGAGAAAACCCGGATGTGCTACTTGGGCATGGAGGCATTACTTATTACATGTTACCAGCTAAAACACAGTCAGAAGTGGTTATCGAATGTAGCAGTAGTTTTGATAGAGTTGAATGGGTTTATCGAGGTAGAGGGGTAAGTCTAAGGATTAGTTAATAAAATGTTTCAAGCTTGCCATGTCATAGACTAAATGCAAATTTCCACAATGTTTGACCTGACCTTACCATTAATTTTGACATGTAGGCTTCATCTGGATTGAAAGTAGTGAATACTTTGTGGTCCAGTTCGTCCCCTGGTTTGAAAACCAGTTGTCACTCCGCAGCCCTTGTCTTTTCGAACATCACGGATCAACTTACAGGAGAGTATACATGTATCACTGTGCCCAAATCGGGAGAATATAGGGAAAATTCATTTCTCCTCTTTGTTCCTTGTAAGATACTGAGAAATGCTCTCATTAGATATACTCTTATGATTTCTTATTTTTCAAAGTATTTTATTTTTAAAGAATGCCATGCTTTGTTAAATGAAATAGGACACTTACATTTTTAAGAAATTAAAGCAGCGTTTAACAATATTTTCATTAAAATCCTTAATGATTCCTTAGACTCAGCCCCATTCTACCACAAAGAAGGTTCCATGGTCAATTTAACAGTTCCTACATGGACCACAATTAGTGCAGAACCTGTGACAATCCCGTGCATCAGTAAAAAGCGTACTGGAGCAGGAATTTCCCTTTATCGAATTACCGACCAGGTAAAGCACAATTAAAATTGCAAGTGTCCTGATGATGAATTAAATGTAGGTTTCGAATTGCAAGAAATTTTAAATTAATGATGCATTTCATGAAATTCTAAGGGGAATACTGTGAAGGTGGAAACTGGTCCTTACTTAAAGTTCGACCCTTTCGTAGGATTTCGATTGATTCCTACCAAGAAGCTATTTGAGAACAGTACAATTTCAAGATTTGTATGCAAATTTGACAAAGATCTTGTTGGATATGAAAACTTACAAAATAGAACCTTATTACATGTGAATTTGATTTTGCGATCCGGTAAAGAATATTTTTGACAAATTATTTTTAAAAATTACCTTAAAACCAAAAACACAAAATCAATCCATGAAATATGTTCATCTTCTTCAGATGAGAAGCTAACACCAGAAAAACCCTTGATTCGAGCATCTTCACCTTATTTTTCATGGACAACGAAACAAAATCCTCGAGTTGAATTAAATCCAAAATTAAAATCTGAAGCAATCGAATGGCAACAATTGTTTACTAAAAATGACTATGAAGAATCTTATCCAAATGCATCTCCTATGTTTTACTTGGGTTCTTTGCATCTTGTAAACTTGACTGAAGGGTCTGAGGGTGAAGTGAACCTTTTTGATAGAAATAATAAGACTGGAGACGATGGACTGATTCATAAATGGAAATATGAAGTTCTTGGTAATATATTTGATTGTTCGGAGAAGTTTACAATTTAAGTCATGATTTAAATGTAATGAAGAAATATTGCATGCAAGCATTATTCATGAAGAAATGCTGCGAAGAGAATAAAAGCTTCCTGATATATTTCTAAATTATATTAAATAATATTTTTCTTTGATAGACAAAGAAGCAGAAGACTTTTCAGGTCTTTCCTACAAATTTGTCCAAGGAGTTCATGTTTTTACATGCATTTCTGCTTCAGAAAATAAACCGACCTTGTCAATGAAAGAATTATATTCGGATGAAGATTTACGTGATACAAATATTGAAAGTAATGAAACTGAGGTAATAATAACATTTCTGAAACTGATTTTAAAAATAAGCTATCAAATTTTATCAGGAAGGAATTTAATGAAACTTTTATAAATATATAAATAAATCTTGGAATAATTGCAGACAGAGCTTTTCTCAATAATAGAGTGTTCTAAGAAAAAACCCGAATGCTTAGTTCTTACAACATTGATTCCTCAAGGGGAAGTGACTTGTATCGCAGATGGGGTCGATCGAACTCTAAGATTTCCAGTAGCCTCCTTAGGTTTTCATTATTATATGTTTTGCCAACAGCCATTATATGCGTTGGATATATAGTATTCCTAAATAACTTTGACTTTTTAAATTTGCAGAGCCATCAAGGCCATTTTTTATTGAAAGAGGTGAAACTATTAAAGTTAATCATGATGATGACACAGTTGTGACACTACCATGCATGCCTAATGCTCCTGAAGCTCAATACTCTGTTCATCTTTACAAAAATACGGAGAATGTTAGTAAAGATTTTAAATAATTTCATCTAATAATGAAATTACTATTAATTTATTGTTATTATTATTTTATTAAAATCTTTTAAAAAAATCAAAATATGAAAAACTCTTTATTAAGTGTTGTAAAACGACACTTTATGTGAATGCTCATGATTTAGGGATATGAAAACCTTTGGTCAGGAGATGCTCAAGAAAAATCTTCTGAAGGAGTAGAGTTTTCGCCGAATTGGGGCTTTCTTGTGGATACCAGCTATTCAGACTTAGCTGATCCTTCAGGGGAGTATTTATGCACAAGTAGTGTTCATCTAGAAGATAGGAGTGATGCTATAAAAATTATTGTCACTAGGCAAGGTATGATATCGTATTAAAGACTAAAATGCTAACTAATTCTTGCAAAGCTAAAGTGAGCTTAACATACAAGTATTATTAATTACTTAATTCCTCAGAATTCGATTTTACCGTGGTACCTAAGGAATCTGATGTTTACGGTCAATTACCATTCACATTTGAATGGACTTCTGATGAAGAATTAGAAGTTCTTATAGTTAAAGACCTGAATAGCACTGGTGGTGTTAACCATACAAAGGAAAAGTTTGATGGGTCTTATCATGGAGAAATTGTCCTTTCTAAAGATATTATTTACGTTGGACAAGTTGTTAATCTGACTTTGGTTAGGAAAAATGACACAACTCCTATTCATACATGGAATTTTCATAAAATTAGTAAGACTGATAAGTGATAAATCTTATTATTCACAAATACAATTGTTTTGAAAACAAAATAAAAATTTTCATAATGTCACACAGCTCCCGAAGAGGATAAAGCCAGTGGCTTTAAGCTGGAAACAAAAATACCTGAGAATGGGCAAGGAGAGAACACATTTGTACTAACTTGTCAAGCAAAGTCAAAAATAAAGCCTAGATTGACCTATCACATGTGCCAAAGTCCTAATAGCTGTGAGCTTATGAAAAGATGTTCTGGAAAAGTACGTTTCTCTATAAAACTTTATGAGATTTTCAATTATCAGAAATGTTGAAAATTTTAACATTTTTGTTATTTCAGGATTGTAACCCAGACCATCGTTATGAAACATCGCTAACAGATTCAGAAACTGAAAGTTATCCCCCTTGCATAGAAACTGAAGGTTGTGCCAGAATCATATTGAAATCTGTTCCACTAAATGGCTTTCTAAAAGCTTCTTGCAACGGAGATGGAGTCAAAGAGCAGAAAACAGTTTCCGATGTCTTTTGTAAGTTCAAAAATTGCATTTAAAATTATTTTGAATAAGAAGCTTTATGAAATTTTGAAATTTTAAACTGCTGTGAACACAAAATTAACATAAAATATTTTTATTTATTCTTATCACATATTATAGTTAGAGAAGACATCCATTGGGATACAAGAGAAGATACTGATCTTCTTTACCTGTATGTAAACATGGTTTCATCAACAGATCAAAATCCCCAAAGAGAGATTAGAAGCATTGGGTCAAATGTCGATTGGGAAATAGGGGATACTGTTGTATTTTCTTGTGCCGCAGCCCCTTTTCTATTTTCTAATGGAATTAAATGGGCCGTTGAGACCAAGGATGGTGTCCTTATTTACCAGAAAGATAGTAAATTCTATAAAATTAATTAAAACATTATAACTTTAATTAAGTTCTGGTTTGTTTGCACTGAAGACAAATCTCTACTTCAATAACTCAAATTGTAAAAATTCTTTTACAGACATTTTCGACCCACAATTCAAATACACAGGGCCAACACAAGTTTTGTCAACCTTTACATTGGTTATCGACAGTTTTGAAATCAAAAGGGTGTGGTGCTTTGCCCCAACATTAAAACCATCATCACCTCGCCAACTGGTTCACATGCCTTCGTTAACACCACCACAGTGGAAAAATGTATCACAACCGATTTTTATTCGACCTGAAGTGAGACAATATAAATAATTATAAAAAAGTAATTAAAAAATGGAGCGTTTTTGAAACAAATGTTAATGTATCATAATAAACAGATTGATGAAAATTGCCATGAAACGGAAGCCTCAATAAGACTACTAAATGTTTATCCTCCACTTTCTAAACTTGATATTGAAATTGATGACCCACGATTGGATAAGAAACCTTATTTTGTATTACCACAAGGAGCAAATCAATTTGCTGTTAAGGTCACAGCACCTGAGCCTATTGACTGGATATTTACTGGCTATGGTTCAGGGGTAAGGAATTTAAGAGTAAAATTTGTAAAATGTTAGTTAATTTACTAAGAATTTTGAATAAGGTTTGATAATGTTTGTGGGGTAAATAATTTTTTATAGCCATCCATGACTCCAATGATTCAATCTGATAGACAAATCAAAGACTTTTATGACATTTCAACTTATTGCTATACAAGTAAACTCCTTGTTAATCTTCGTAATAAGAGGAGCAATGATACTGGACGTTACGTGGCCAAATTTAAGTATCATCCTGAAACTTTCCTCTCGTTTTATCTTTTTGTTCCAAGTAAGATTAATTATAAAAGTTTGGGATTGAAGTTGATAAACTCGTTCTTACAAAATTTTGTACAAATTTAGGTGAAAAACCTCCATATCTTTTAAGAAGCGGTTCAGAGGTTAATGAAACGTGGACAATGCTTGATAAACCTTTTTATCTCCCTTGCTTGGTCAACAGTCCAAATGTGTCTGTTGAGCTATTCAGCAAAAATGTATCTTCCGTAAGTTTACAAAGCAATTATCATCAATTTTAAATGCATGGTAGTGGGGGCCTGTCGTAAATTAATTTTTTTCTGTTCTAAAGGGACAGTTCGAAAAAATGGAAGATAATGAAGCAATTTCATATGACCCTACTGTAGGCTACATTTTCCAGCCTAACAAAGACAATCCAAAAAGTCTGTTAGGAACTTACAAATGCATTGCTGAACAAAACGAAGAAGATTTCATTATTTTGAACGTGTTGCCTCAAGCAGGTATTAGATTATAATTTGTTTCTGGATGTTTGTTGTACAAATAAGCTTCAGAATATTTAGACCCAAAGATAAAACGCTTTCTTCTTTTTTAAAAACAGAAAAGAAAGGAGAGCTCAAATATGAAAAAGTTGGCGAAATTCACATTTTTACTTGCATTTCAAAAAGTACTGAGAAACCTTTCATGAACTTCACTGAAGTGCCTTCCTCGATGAGTGAAACCAATGCAACAGAATTAACAGATTTGACAAAGGTTTGCAATTAAAAAAAATAACTTTCTTGAAATATTTTTCACTTAAATTTTAAATTGAAACTATAGGAAAAGTACACTACCAAAGAGTGTCCAGATGGATGTTTAATTCTAATGACTACATCACCTATGGGTAAAGTGCACTGCGTTGGGGATGGGGTTGATGAAAGTTACAGATTCCCAACATCTATGGCTGGTGGTATGAAAACTTTCTTTAAACTTTTATAGCCATTGGATTATGTCTTTATTTAACAAAGAAAATTAATTTGTTTTCCTAAAGGCAATGCTCGAAACGCTGATAGAAAGACAGGACTATGGTATGACGTTGAAGCAAATGCATTTAAATGTCAAACAAACTCTATCCTTCCCCCAATACTTGCAGCCGTCACTTGTCGAAGACCTAATGAATGTGAAGTTATGCAAAGCTTGCTACGAGGGGTGGGTTCTCTATTACTAAAATTATTTTCTAGTCTAATATGTAATGCTAATAGTGCTTATTTACAATAACTAATTAAATTAATTGCGTTTCAGGAGGGTGATAAAAGTCAATCAAACTACACGATATGTGGAGAAGGTTGTGCTCAATTACAAGTGAATACTAGAGTCAAACCAGAATGGCCATCAAATTGGTTCAGTGTTTTCGTTCGATGCAAAGGAGATGACAATATGGAAATCTTTTCTCAATATTTTCATGATAAAAATGAAACTGTTTGTAAGTTTAGGACAAAGCAGTTGGTTTAATAACACCTGCATCCGATAATTCGATTGTTATTTTTTACAATTAAATTTATTATTTCTAGTGGTGACAAAAGAAGCTGTTGAAAAATTCCGACAAGTTCGACTCGATACTGTAAGTTTTGTCAGAAGAGAGGAAACCATTGTCCATGCAAAATTCCGATGCTTTGCAAATCGATACTTTTATTCAAGAGGATTTCAATGGGCCCTTGAGAGACAAAATGGAGCTTTTGTATTTCAAGGTTAGTTTCATTTTGTGTTTCATCTTATTTCTTACATTTGAGTTGTGTTTTTGAGTCTGTGCAATATTTTGCTTTATTCCAATGTTTTTTAGATCACTTGGCAAGAGAAGTCGAAGTACAAAACTTTGGCTCAACAATGAGTGAAATTCTATTAGATTTCGATGAAAATATCTACAAGGGTGTGTGGTGCTTTGTACCATTATTGGACTCACCTCAGTGGGCTAACACCTCGATTTCATTTCCTGTCCAGCAGGTCATCTTCAATTTTTAGATGCTAAGTAATTTCATAATTTCAATTTAGTCAATTGTTACGTTTTGTGGGTGCAATAAACAATGGCAATAAATAAGCGATTATTAAAAGTAATAATAGACTATTTTATTAGAGTAAGGTATTAATTAATTACTAATCACCTATGGCTTTGCATGAACATCTTTATCCTGCCTTGTCGAGTACTCGAAATAAGTATAATTAAGGTTTAAACATCATGTTCTTAAGGCGATTAAGATACAAAAACCTTAAGTTGTGGAAATTCTTAATAACGTCTCAATGTTTGATTTTTATAAAGCTTTACGAAACATGTTAAATTATGAATTACGATTACGATTACGTATTAGTAAAGCATATCGTAACTTTATGATTGAGCTTTTACATAACATAAATCTCATTAATTCAATCAATTCGTTTGATTTTACTTATACGTGTTTTCATCCTTTTTAGGTAGTACATGTATCTGTTGGAAAACATATTATAGCCTAGTTTATTTCTCACTATTAAATGTTCAACGAATTCTGTAGAATTCATTAATGATATATATAATCAGTCGTCAGAGAAATCACTCTCACTCCCTGCTGCACCTATTGTAAGATAATTACTTGCTAGTCGATGAATTATACAAAAATTATAATAAAATACACAAGTTAATCTAACGTACATCTGTAGATAACTTAATACTATTATTATGATGGTATTATATGATACAAAGTAATTGCTTTAATAGCTTCTACGCTGATTCAACAATGAACAAGATGTAAATAATGCAACTATTCCCGTTCGTAGAATCCCATTCCAAAACCTCATTAATATGCAGCCTTATCCAACATCAAAATCGTTATGCAGGCATTTCAATAATAAGAAAGTTACCAGTTTTATTATTCTTTTGCGCTTTTGCGTATCACTGTATCCAAATAAGCTACTCAATATTTGTTATAAAATTGGTACTTCGTTTAGAAAGAGTGTCAGACACATTTAGGAATTCCACACAAAGTTTCCAACTCAGATTAGAAAAAATCAAAAATGTTTCGGCTAATAACTATTGCATCAGCGATTTGCTTGATGCAGTTTCAAATAATAAGCTCGGCTGAAACACCTTTACAAAATTCAGGTATTCCACTGAAGGCAGAGGATATCGAATACTGGGATGTTGACACTTTCCCTGGTATGTCTGAGTCAGTAAGTAAAAGATTGGTCTTTTCATAAATCATAGTAAAATAATAATTATACAAATCAGAATATTAATTACATTATTTGTAATTTTCAAACCATAACCCCTGATGTTGTTTGAGTATAGGAAAAGAAAGAATTCAAACAGGAAGTTATGAACCAACTCTCAGAAGGTTGGAAGAGCGAGGTTGATTCTAACGAAATTGATAGTCCTTGTGCCTGTCCTAGGATATTCGGTCCTGTAATTTGTGACAATAAGGGAATGGCTCATTCAAATATTTGCATCTTTCTCTGTCAAAAAAGGACTGACACTGGTAACTTATTTTTTAAAAGATTGAAACATTTTCCAAGAATGTAACAATAATTATTTTAAACTTTATTTTTAGATTTAATTCCAAGAAAGGTCTTCATGAACGTCAACAAGTCTAGATTTTGTGTTTGATTAAATTATCTTAAAGACTGGACATTGGTCACTGTTTATCATATTTTCCTGAGCAAATTTTTGTTACATAGGTTGAGGTGCTTGGTGATTCAATGATCACTTTAGAAATTTTAGAATATAAGGAAAAAATGTATTGAAAAGCTTGAAGAGTATTATTACATACATACATGTTACATAAAATCAGGTTTGTAAAGAATCGTAGATTATTTACACAGTTCTTTCAAATCTCCGTTGTTGACTTCTTTATGTCTATGAATTCCAGACTCTACGTTTTGTCCCTTTAATTTAAAACTGCTTTTAAATAAATCTTTTTATTTTTTGCTGTATATTAAGTAAAGAAATATTTCATATCTTCTGTTATCTTCATTCCGAATAACTGTGTAGTTTGTAAACAAGGGCATAAAAATAAATTTCACCTCATAAAAGTTCCTTCCTTTTGATTCATTCTAGCACGGAAAGATTATCATGAATTGAAATCAGTAGTAAAAATGAGCTTTAGTCTGAGTCCTGAATAAGGATACGTTTGTCACTTATTAGCATAAGAGTATGACACAGATTCAATTGGTCCATTTGTTTTAGTCAATTGATAAAATTATTTTTATGAGGTTAAATATGTTTTACTTGATTCATTTATTAAATAAATGGTATTTAGTACTTCGGGTGCAAACAAGGTGATCCCATAATTTCTGCATTTTTATACAAGTTTGACAATTCGCATGCATTTAGTTGTAGCCCATTGAAATGCTCTAAATATTCTGAATTCACTAAATACACCCGGATGATCGTATTCATCTCATCAATAATATTATAACCAAGGACGTTTATATTCCTTGGGGAAAAATGTAACTTGAAATTATCATTTCCTTGTTGCTATTTATAAGTTTTCCTATTCATATGGATAGTAACCTTTTTAAATTAAAAAATACGGGTCAAAAGGAAAGGAAATTGATGTATTAATTTGAGTAATGGCATGATTGATCATAGTTATTTATTTCTATCCAGAATTTTTTGGATCGGATTATCTTTTTGCTTTGCATATAAACTCTGCTTATCACTTGTTATTTTTTAGACTTTTTTATTCTCTTAAGATATCCGATCACTTTTAGTGAACCCAATAGTCTAAAAATGAACCTGATTTTCTACTCATTCAGTTTCAAGTTATTTGGCAAAGAAACCAACATGATGAGTTAGTGCAAACCAGACTAAACTAGTTCTTTTGTTGTGAACTTTTTGCACAAAATAGGATGACTTCTACTGCTCAAGTTAATAACAGTAATAATATGACCCGTCTAGTCTGACCACAATCTTTGTTGCTATTACTAGCATATGTATGATAAGATGGAATAAATAAAACCATTTAATAGAATGAATCCCTATATGGAATATTATTCTTAGATTGACGAACGTTACAATAAATGTAACGTAATTCTTTGACATTTTTCTTTTATAAACGAGGACAAAATGACAAGAATTTCAATTGATGCATCTTCTTTTTGTGATTTTATTTTTGTTTGAAACTTCAAGTACTTCCGTAACAATATCATGCAATTAGTTTGTGTTATCTATTTCTATATTTCATTTTTTAACTCAATTAAAAAGAAGCCTTTTGATGTAATAAATACAGACGTTTGTAATGTAAAAAATATTAATTTTTTAATTTCAATTAATCTTAACCCTCTCAATGTTGCTTATTTTAGTTTTGTAAAATTATCAAAAATACATACTTCGTTTACTTCTAAGCTTGAATTGTTTAATTTCATGTGATTCCAAAATCATATTTCTACCTTATTTTTCAAATATTTAAAAATTTGCTGACTTGCATTCAGGAACTGAGAATTCCCTGAAACTTTCCATAACTTACATAATGTTTTGTTTGTTAGAAACCGACTGAACAAGCTTTGTTAATCATAATTCCCCATTATAAAAGAACATTTAATGCTTTGTGTACTTTACTGAATAACAAATGTATACTTTAGTAATAATAGTAAAAATACTCTTGCTGAAGCGTTTGATAAATAGTTCAAATATTAAATTAAGAAAAAAGATCATGTGCCGTGTGCACTCTTTTAAACTACCAAAAAAACACTATATTATTAATAACTCCTGTATTATCACTTGGATGATAGGAGTACCTAGAAGACGGTCATCCGCTGAACTCATGTCAAGTCAGAAATTAAATTACAAACAATAAACACACACGAAGGGATTATGTTTGCTTAATCTCATTAAATACAACTATGCATCAGTTCATCTGCTGTTTGGCTTGAGATGACATGCGACATCCTTAAAAAAACAATTTCAATTTGGTGTGATGTTATGCTGGCTGACATATGTGAACTTTGAACTTCTTCCTATAGTATTTCAGCATTTACGCAGTTAAAATTTGTTGATTTTTTCTTTTCAATATGATACCGATGATAAGAAAAGACTGTCCTTTACTCTTTGTAGTTCTCATCAAAATTGTTGTAAATTATAAGTAAGAATTTAGAAAGGGTTGAGATATTTCAACAATTTCAAGCACATGTCTTTTGAGTTATCTTGTCATGCTGTTGGATAAACTTTGCAAATATACAAAGGTTATTTTATGCTTATACTGTATCAAAACAGCAAGGACATTCTTTTATTACTATTGCTAATCGCTGTTTAAACCCAGCCATGAACTTAAGATTAATTATGGTAAATCCTTTAGTATATGCATTAATGTATTTAATCGAGAATCGAGTGATTAAGAATTAAGATTAGGGTAGACTCTTATCTGTCAGACATTTGACAAAAAAATCAGGAAATTGATTTAAATCAATAAATTGTTGAAAAATCAATATTAATTTTAAAATTGGTTTAATTACTTTGTATGGAGTTATTTTTGATAAAAATGCCTCATTGAAATTATATGCGTAATTTAAACTATCTCATTTTCACGGCGGTGTTTAGTCAATATGAAAACTTTAGCTGATAATTAGGTTTTGTTTATGTATGATGTAAGTTTGTTCGGTTATCAATCATTTAATGAAATTAAGTCTCAAGTTTGTCTAAGATGAATAAATTGAGTTATTTCGTATATGTCTTGAAATATTAAGCAGGCAGATAGATAATTTTTATAATGTTTATAAGCTAATTAATCACAATACTATTTTAAAACTGCTAATTTGCAGGTTAGAGTTCAATGATTGTATTTTCAAGCACTAAATTAATTTTATGAAAGAATTTATTATTGAGTTTAGTTATAATTACTAACGCAGTTCATTCATTCAATCCATGCTCAATTCATCTATTATATCGTATACGTATACCCAAACCATAGAAGTAGATATATATATATAGTTACCCAAACGTACATAAAGGATCTAGAGATCCCCTATGAACTTTTCTATCTGTAAACATAAATGATTTTTATTTCCAAATATATTTTTCATGAGTGTACGAGCACTTGTTAACTTTCTAAATATGTAAATTTGAGCGTAATAAGTCATCATAAGTATTTTATACATGTGTTTAACTACAAGCTTTTTAAATTTATTTAAGTTTCGTCTATTTCTATGAGTTTTGTCCAGGGTGACACACAAAACACGCCACATCATTTTCATACAAACAAGCAAAATGAACTGATAGAAAGATTTAATGCTAATTGATTCCAATCAGAGTATACTTACTGAAACATTATTGCGTTTTGTATTCTTTGTCTGTTTATTATTTCATAATATTTCCTCTATAGCCTCCTACATATTATATATATTTATCTGTAGTGCTTTTTAATGCATATTATAATGGTGCCGTGTTATTTTGTCGAGTAAAATACGTATCCAGAGTATTTTTAGCAACATTTGCAGTGTATTAGTATGCCTTTATAGAGTAGGATTAAAATCCTAAACAATAAATAACACTGATCATGTGACAAGGATAATCCAGGATATTATGAGATCAAGCTTCATATTTCTTTAAATTGCACTCAATCAAATTTAAAAATTTAAAAAAATTGTATTTGAAGCAGATTTTTAAAGTAAGAAGTGCATTTAGTCTTTTAAATCCTAATGTGAAAAAAATGTACTCGAATACTAAGGCAAAGGCGGAAATACTGCGATTAAGGGTTTTAAAACAAGTGTCGAGTAGAGTATTTTTCCATACTTGTTTTCAACCTAGAAATACAAAGGAGTACTTATTTAAAGTTCAAGGAACAATATTATTCCTTAAACAATATATAACAATTTCGGCTTTACTTTCTTGTCGAAGCCATTAAATTTTAGCCATTTATGAATAATATTTTTCAGAAACATCACAACCTTTTGTGTTGGATATTCTCTCTTAAATGTTGTATTTTATTTACTAAACTTTTCACGTTCAATCTATGCAAATAACGTTTTAATTATGTTTGAGTTTCAACAAAATAAAAAAAAACAAATAACTATTATTTAAATTAAAAATCTACTGCATAAAGTCAATAAACTACAATTCCATAAGGACATTATTTTACTGTTTGCATCGGCATTATCTTAAGACCATAGAAGTAGCCTTTCTTCTTGAAAAACAAAAAGAACACTATAATTGTGGTATAAGACTACCGCATACAAAAAGTGATAAAATGGAATCAGATGAAGATGACTATGACTTTGTTAAGAATGATGAAATCATCATCACACAAGAATACCACTACCACTACTACTACCACACAGAGTTTGGGTAGAAACTAAAAAAGCAAAAGGCAAGCAAAATTATATAAAGAACATGGTAAAGTTACCACTAACACGTAATTACTAACATCAATTTAAACACATAGCAACTCAATACGAATTTCATGACTACTACCAGGATAATAAACAAAGACCTTTGTCTATCCTATTTGAATCCAATTTCTGCTGATGTAAAATACAAAAAAAAAATGTAAATGTGACGATGATAGCAACTAAATACCCAATCCACCCTTCTCTTTAGTGCATGATAAAGCTACATCTGAATTGATACCCTCTACAAGTTTTAAGGTTCCAGCTTAGCACAGAGAGTGGTCCAAATTTATATTCGTTATCGTTTTAAAGAAAGGTCTTATATTAATATTTTATTTTATCCCCACTACCACTGATTCATCTTTACATACATACTAATATTTAAACTAATAATCATAAATCATATTTGTTCAAAAATAAAGGTTTATATTGAATGAGGTAGAGAAAATCCCCTACTAACAGAAGAATATCAAAAGCTGATGATGATATTATAGCCTGAAGGAAGGGAGAAAATAAAAGCCCAACTGATTTTAGTCAAAAGCCTCATAGTAGCTTTGAACTTTGAGAGACTCACATCATCCTCGCAACAAGATTTTAAGTATTTCTTTTGTTTTGTTATTTCTTTAACTGACAACTTGCTGTTGGTCAGTGGGTATTAGAAGAATTCAAAATTTTAAGTGGATTTTGAAACTGTGATAAAAATTTGAAGTCAAAATGAAGGCTGTTTTGGTTTTACTCGTGTGCACTATTTTGTGCCAGATTGCTCAAGGAATCTCCCTTTCTGAATTGGCTAAGGACGAGTGGGAAGCTTTTAAGGTATTAAAGAATTCTTTTTTTGTCTTTGTTCTTTTAATTTAGTAGAGGGTTCATTTTATAAATTTAAATACTTTATGGATCATGACGTTAGGAAAACGATAGGGAATTGATTTAAATTTAATTAGAATGGTATCGAATTAAAAAAGAATTTCCATTTTAAAACATTTTTGATTCTCAAAAAGTTATGAGAAAGAACTTTTGCTCTCTTGTCTTGGATGCAAATGCAATATGACTTGTATAGTTTGTAGAGACTCGATTTTGAATCTAATGCAGTATAACCTTTTTTCATTTGTTCTTAATACCATCTCAAACTCTGCACGCACTACAAAAGCAGAAGATAGCACTAAAAATGTAATGGTTAACTTTATTTTTTTGAACAAGTAAGGTAAAATTTCTAATGAAATTGTACACACTGAAAGTATGCTACTTTTTATTTTGCGTTTAAAGAATTGAAATACAATTATTGTAAAATTATTAAATTTAATTAGTTTAAAATATTCTTAGTTTGTCACGAATTAATATATTTTAAATATGAAGATTTTAGGCATACTTTTATTTATACTTTTCATTATAAAAATGTTCTTCAAATAGTTGAAAAAGATTTACTTAGGGTTGGTAAAGCACACGGGTTTTTAATTTTCCCATTTTCATATTTTTTAAACTCTTTAATAAGCATGGCAAGGAATTGAATTTGCATATTCAAATTATGATATTCATGTATATGTGTCGTTTGACTGTACAAACCAAGCATATGCTTCTTTTAATTATTTTATTCAAATTTCTTACATAACACTAAAAACAAGTCCTCCAGGTTAATCTCCATCCAGCTAAAGCTTCATTTTAAGTTTTTAAGGTCAAATGCGTAATAAGAGGATTATTTAGCAAAACAGGCATAGCTAGTTTCTCATCGTGCAAATATCTTGTGCTAAAGATTAGCACATAAACTTGAGGAAGGTTGGTATAAAAGTAAGAAATGATGCAAGAAGTTGGTCTGCAAGTCTTTCATCTAATTGAACTGAATATAAACATCATGCGCTTCATATGCAATAACGTTTTATTATTGACCTACTACAGCCTTCCATAATACTCATTATATTTAAACAAAATGTCAGAGGTTAATTCTAGATAGGATAAAAGAAATCAGAATATAAATGAAAATAAGCCTAACATTTAAGAAAGTTTATAATATGTCAATTCTGCTACAACAAAATTACGTATTAAGTATAATCTCGTGTCTATGAATGTTAAATACGTAAAAGTTTTAAGTAATTTGAAATCAATTACAAACTGTATGACATATATTAAATTATATGATGACAATGTGGCGATGAGTCAAGTTTTCTGCAAACCTTGCATGAAACTTTTGTTTAGAAACTTTTGACTATTCAAAATGGTAAGTACAGTAAACAAAATGATTCATAATCAGTCATAAAATTTAGTATTACATCATACAATTATTTAATTACATGGTTTTTAAAATAGAAACAAAAATAAAACCATATCATTTCAATAATATTATAAACCGCATGATTTTAGGATATAATCTAAAAAGCCAAAAACAGCGTATGATATTTAATACTACTTTTCCATATCCCACTGCACATGAAATCCAATACTACTAGACGGTGTTTCATTTCAAAAAAGAATTGGTAATAGAATCCTTCTGATCTTAATGTGTTTTTTTTTTTGAAAAACAATACTAGTTTTAAGATACATAACGATTAAGTGTCATACATAATGACTACGACATTTCAAAGTAAAATGTCTCCATTAAGTACTTTCCAAAAAACTGAATGTCGTTGATGATTAAACTCTTATCTTATTTTTTAATAGCAACATCATGGCAAGAAGTATGAAAATGAAGTTGAAGAGCGATTCCGAATGAAGATCTACCTCGAAAACCGTCACAGAATTGCCCGACATAATAAGGAAGAGAACAAACCCTTCAAGCTATGTAGGTTCAGCTCTTTTGTTCTATTTTCTAATTAATGAGGGAGAAGGAGGGGTAGATGCAGTTTATAGTTATGAAATTAAACTTTATAATTTAGCAATGAACAAGTATGGAGATTTGCTGAGCCATGAATTCACCAAAAAGATGAACGGATACAGACAAGACTTGAGAAATGCCAGTGCTCATCATCAACTTTTGGGAGCTACTTTCCTCTCCCCTATGCATTTTACTGCACCTAAAGAAGTCGACTGGAGACAAAAGGGATACGTAACCCCTGTCAAGGATCAAGGTCAATGTGGTTCTTGCTGGAGTTTCTCTGCTGTAAGATTAATTCAAAATTGGCTTTGACCTTTTCTAAGTTGACCTTTCTCTTTTTGAATTAATTAAAAAACGAATATTGTATTTTTGTGTAGACTGGTGCATTGGAAGGTCAACACATGAGAAAGTCTGGAAAACTTATATCCCTCTCTGAGCAGAATTTGATTGATTGCTCTCGTAAGTAATCAAGTTGACCTTTCTCTTTTTGAATTAATTAAAAAACGAATATTGTATTTTTGTGTAGACTGGTGCATTGGAAGGTCA